>NTHP01000033.1:623350-634641 GCA_003416845.1 Oplegnathus fasciatus
GTAGCTGGACAGGCAGGTAGCCCGTCCAATCATTTCATTCGGTCCAAATGAAATGATTGGACAGGCTTATTACAGTCCTGTGACAGCCACAGACACCGGACTTTTTTCTTTTTTTTTGTCAGAGCACTTGAATTATTGATTGCTGTCTGGATGTAAAGAGAATTTCAAGAAATATAACAAAAATGCTTCTAAAAGACATTACCTACCCAAGCTTTAAGTGTACAGTATCTGCCATGTGCAGTTGTAATATAATTTTCTTTTAAAAAGTTGGTTTTGAACGTTCCAAAATGTTGCAGTTGAACGTAATCCAGGATTTTGCAGAATCATCCAATATCAATTTACTGAATATATGACAGTAAATTTTGTAATAATAAAACTACTTGGATCTGACTGATAACACAGAGGTGGCTCCTGATGCACCAGTAAGTTGATTCTATCCACAGTAAAAGCTTTAAGGAGGACCAGCATGCAGTCAGTATGTGCTGCTTCTGTAAAATCATGATATGAAAGGCTTTTTTTGGTTTTTTCTGTACTGTAAAAAGTTATATATTTACAGTATATTTACTTTACTAACATAGTTCAGTTTACAACACACAAAAGAGACCACAACATCATAAAAAATCAAGTGGAAGGCAAACAATCTGAGTGTCAGGTTAACCAGGTCTGTATCATCATTTTCCTTTCCTTAATCAGGCAAGGAGATCCACAGCTGGGGGGCCTGAAAAAGGACGAGGTCACCCAAAGTAATCAGGGAAGTTGGAGGAACAACTCGGAGACGAGGGCATGAGAATGAGAAGATTGATTTTCACCTGAAATTATTTTGTCATTATTTGGTGTTTTTGCTGGGCCAAGCCTACATTAGCTCAGTAACAAGATGCCTCAATTAAACCAAACCTCAATAGCACACAGTGAAACCAAAAATGTGCTTGAAATAAGCAGTAAGAAGTGTAGGTCCAAAAACAAATGACATCTTTTATTAGTGTCTCTCAGAGCCTTTTCAACATCGCTGTCAGTTCATATTGGCCTCGGCTATGGTTTCCATCCTGGAATAGAAATGGACAGTCACAGAAAGAATTCAGATATGAGTGGAAATTTGGAGCTGAGCATGAAGCCCTGAAGAGTGAATGTCTCTGTATTTGTTCCACTCTCTTTTTCTGTTCTCCATCCCTCTATCCTGTCCTGGTTGAGGATCAGCAGGCTCTTCCAGCCGTATGGACTCATCTGCATTTCAGGGTCTCTGGCAGCACAGTGAGACACTCTGAGGATCCTCCTTTAATGTTTCAGCGTTCAGCGGCCCGGCTCCATAATTTCCCAGCCAGCGTGGCCGGGGGAGCTAAAGCGCTAAATTGCTGTCTGGAGATACTCAGTGGCTCTTAAAAAGCGACCGACTAAAATGTTCTCGTGCAGGACTGCGCAACCCAGTGCACATTTAAATCCTGGTTAATCAGCGGGGGCGATAGCGCGTGTAAGCAGATTATTCCGACCCTTATTCATCCATAACAGGGCAGATCAATGTCCGTCCATTTTGTTAGAGGAGACCATTGACATGTGACTGGCTATTTAGTTTGTCATTTACTTGGCAATAAGATTAATAAAATTTAAATCCTGTGTACATTCATTCTACTCTGTCATTATCTACAGTCTTACCTACAGCTGCAGCCTTGCGGTGTGCTACTTGATCCTTTTGGACACATCATCGCTGTCTGGTGCCTTGACTCTCTAAAATCTTTTCAGGAATAAACACATAAACAAGTATTCTAATTTATTTTTTTTTTACCTTTAAGGGTTCTGAAAGGGTTTCATAAAACCAAGTGGTCAGAAAATGTTCTCAAATGGAAACGCACCAAGTAAACATGCATGAAATGAAATCCATCAGAGCTGAAGTGTGATGATTTTCGCACAGTAACGTGTAATATGAATGGTGAATGGGCGTTGATGTCACTCTGACCGTTTGTGTCAACTAAGACAGATTCAGTCCTGTGGACTGTTCAGAAGATTGCTTCAGCAGAACGGCATGAAGAACTGTGCCCTCTGCCATTATTTGTCCAAACAAATAGTCTCACTTACAGCATTCTTCAGTAGCCTACTTCAGTACATTTAATCTTTTGTCTTTGTGGTAATCTTTTTCAGTGTTTCTCACTATTTTCATGTTCAGACTGTGACAGAAAAACACCTTTTATGGGGTATGGAAGTGTCTAGAAGATAGAAAAGATTGTTGTTGTTACTCACTATAGGTAAGCATAACATACTTCATCATCATTATGAGATCATGAGAGCACTCCACTAGAAACACCTTTTATAACAGAGCCCAAAGATACGGAAGCCCTGAGAGGCAAGTGAAAAAATCAAAGGTTTTCAGGCTCAGTGTTTCTTGTTGTAATACTAATTTGTGTGTAATTAAGTGCAACACTACCCCATGTTCTAGTGTTTATGCTTTCTTACAGGTGAGTTTTCAATAAAATTGACTTGACTTGATATAAACTAAGGAATAAGTCTTTTTTTCTTTTTTTGGCCATTTTGCCTTTATTGGATAGTGACAGATGAAGAGAGACAGGTAGGGCGGGGGAGAGAGAGAGGGGATGACATGCAGCAAAAGGCTGGAATCAATCCCCAGCCACTGCAAAAAGGACTAAGCCCCAATGGTACACATTCTACCCAGTGAGCTACCAGGGCAGCATACGAGGAACATGTCTTGACATGTAGAATGTTATTAAAAAATATAGTGTTAGAGGGAACTAGTTACGCTAGTTGTTATTTCGTTGTTAGAATATATTAAAATATATGTTGCCCAGTGGTAGGAGAAGCACTGTCGACATGACAGTAATGTTATAAAACTTGCTAACACATAATAAAGTATGCACCTTGTGTTTAGAGTGCATTTCAGTCCTATTTAGAACATGGGCTAGTGTTGCACATCAGCCTCTTGTGGCCGAAATTATTATTACAACAAAAAACAAAAAAATGAGCCTCACTTGCCTCTCAGGGCTTCCATACAAAGAGGCCAAGGACGTACAGCAAGCTTGAGACCCTTTTATTCAACAACAGAAAAACCTTCATGTGCTTTTTTTGTAACATTATCTACATAAATTCACATTTGGAAAAACTTGTATAACACCTTTCAGCTGCACTACCCACATCACATCCCACATTCGAGTTGAAACAAAACAGTGGCTTTAATGAATGCAGTGCATAGGTGGGTAATCTGTGGGTTTGAGCTAGAAGTAACTAGAAGTAATAAAGTTATAGTAATAATGACAATTGCTAATAATAATATTAATTAAAAGTAATATATGGAGTTTTTAACTGGTTATGAATTTCTCTCAATTTAATACCGATGCCTCTATCTGACCTACACAAGCAAATGAGACCAATAGCGAGAAAATTGGCTATTTCTATTAGCTATATTTCTAATAGTTATATACTTAATGCCTGCCGCCGGGTAGCTGCTAACTGAAGGTCCGTCTCCAGAGCTGCCGCCAGCTCTCCTCCTGGCGAAGTAGTCTCCTTGCAGCGGGGAGTGAAGCCGAGGGAACATGTAACCTAACGTCAGGTGAAACACTACCGCCTTTGTCCACAGGGACTGCCAAAATCAACACAAAATGAAAAGTTCCATTGAGCTGCTTTAAGTAGTGATAAAAACACTGTTTCAAAACTATCTCCATGCTAAATCCCCTTTAAACTGCCTTTAGACCATTACTGAAGGGGATTAAATTTACAGAAATAGAACTGAACAGAACTGAATTTTTTAAACAAATAAATAATCAGCATTTGATTTCTTTATTATTATTATTTTTAGGGTGTATTATGCCGTCATTAGACATCTGACAGTAGAGAGATGACAGGAAATGAGGGGAGAAAGAGCTGGGGAAGGTCTTTGTGTTGATAATTGGATTAAGATCAAAATTGTTTAACATTGCTACAGTTACTGACTGCAGTGCGGTAAGCACCATGTTATGTTATGGGATAACAAGGATTGGGTTGTAAAATGCCTTTATGTAGGGTGTCCCCAATGAAGAAACCCCTGTCAAACAAAAAACGTGGCAAGTGAAACTGGCATTACCAGATAATTCATCGTCAGCCATAAATGAACCTCATAAAACACAGATAATAGTTGCCATCTGGTTAAAGAGCCACTTGTCTGAATATCCAAGTCTCTTAGAGTTCATTTGTCTCTCCCAAAGCCCTCAGGGTCCTCAGACCATGCTGAGCAGAGGATAAATATGCAGAAAGCTGCCAAGTTCCTTTATTCTACTTTCATGCCTCTTTGTGTCAGTGTTACCAAAAATACAGCTGTCACAGTTCTATTTTTAGATGTTTTTATCCCATGAAACAGACCAACATGTTTCGCAAACAAAAAAGCAACCTTGAGTGGTATGACGCTACTCCTCAGAGATTACAACCGGCGGATGAAGTGCAATATGCAGGAATATGATTAAAACCAATGCAAGTAGCCAGGGTCAGAAGTCGTTTCACTTGGCAACTGAATATTCATCAATTTCACCCTTAAACCGTGCAATGATTAATTGAACCTCCTGTGTGATTAAAATATGAATGAGTTCCTTTCAAAGCCTTAACTCTCAGGGACGGCACATCCAAACTGAGCAGTTCATGTTTAATGCATGAATCACTTATTGGTTTATCTTAGTGAGACCACTTTCTGCTGCCAGGTATTCTTTCCTCACCGTCCGCCTCCATGAACGCACAGGTTTAAGATCTCCAAGAGTTTATTTCAGACGTAGATCCAAAGGGTCAGTGTTGCCTCTTTTTGTTCATACTTTACACTTTTTATCTGCTCAGGTCTCTTTAGAAGAAAGAAAATACAAGAATCAGTGATGCTAATGAGGGAAACGGCGTAGAGAGTGCCATTTTTGCAAGAGCACAGACACTCCTTCATTGCCCTGGGCGTTGTGTGTCGGCCCAGTTGTGCAGCCAACCAACCTGTGGTTCTGACCCACTTTCTGGCCTCATCCGTCACACTGAGAGTCCTGCAGACTCTGATTCATTTCCCATGAATCCCATTTATTCCTCCCAGGCCGTTATGTCATCATTACAGACTTACCTGCTTCATCGTGCTGGAAGCAGGCAGGCCACATTTGAATATTTCATTATAGCATGATAATACTTCAAATATGCCACAGGATATGATTTATACAGGTCAGGGAAGACGTTCACACATTTCTGTACCTGAGTATAATTGCCGCAGGTTGCGATCAGTGACCTGACATGCGAATGTATCTGTATATGATAAATTATCAACAGTTAGGAAAGGGTAAATTCACCAAGAAGAGCATACCTCTTCTTTTTGCAGACGGCTGGTCAAACAGGAGGAGGACATATATGGATTTTTTTGTTTTAAACCTGCAAACCTGCAGAGTTTGGAGTTGCTTGGAAAATGTAAAAACGGGCCGTGTGTTAATTTTCCCTCCCTCTCCAAATTGATTAGTGGATCAGGGGGCTAATTCGGCCCTTAAGGCGCTACACTTAGACACAGGCTCCCTGAGAGCCCCAGAATAAGTCATCCATAAACCACACATCACCCAGCGGTTAGCCAGCCTGTCCCCTCGCTCCATACACATCAGCTGCAGCCTGCTGTGGAAAGAAATGGACCTCAGAGTAATTGAATGCACTTTATTTCCTAAGAAGCCAGACAGAAAAAGAGGAAAAGATGACAAATAAGAGATGATAATGAGCAAAATCCAATTAAACACTTAATTGTTTCAGAAGAGGATGTGCTTGTTGTATACGCAGCTTGCTGTACAACACATGGCTTCCTTTTACATTTCTCACATTTAATTTTACTGGAATAGTAGCAAATCTGTATATCTGTAGGGACATGGTATATTGAATCATGCTGTAGTTCTTACATTTTTATTTCTCTTTTAACTGCTAAAATAGTATTTTTGAATGTGTAGCACAGCTCTCTGCTTTTTTTTTTTGAAGATGACTACTCTCATCTGACTACCTACTAAAAATTTCATGCGGAAAGTGAATCAAAAATATTCTTCTGTGACGCTCTTGAGCAAGGCTGTGATCCCAAGCTGCTCCAGTGGCTGAAATTTAAAGAGTGTGGTTGTTCTGGTCTGTTTGGCCCCAGTTTAAACGTGGAACTTTAAGGTCATATTCCTGTCTTCAGAAGTTGAAGGTGCAGTGTTCGACTGTTTTAGGATGTATGAACACTGTTGCTAGGAGACTGACAACAAAAAATGGGCGTTGACCTATTCCGTGTTCAACAAAACGTAAATGATTTTGCGTTTTCCGTGTTATTTTCAACATCATGCTAAAGATGAAAAAAAACATTTAGGCGTCCTTGGGGTCCAACAGTTTTGTCCGTGTACCTCGCAGCTTGTGAACTATGAGCTATTTCAAAATTTTCTCTGATGAAGTCAGGAATACCACAACCAGCCGTCTTCCCACATAGCTTGCTAGCCACCTAGCTACAGTACACCCATGAAAAATAGCAACAGAAAAAAGGGTGGATGAGATTGACGCAGTTGTACAGGTTGTCGTAAGTAAGTAAGTAAGTAAGACGTAGAAGTAATATACATATAGAAATATATATATTACTAGCATTAGATTTGCATTATACTATGTTTGTACTTCATGTCTTCTTATAATACATGGCTTTAAAGACAAACTCCGCCCTGGTGACTTGTTCAGAAGTGTCACTTTTTAAAATTAATGCCAGAAATGTCCATCTACATCTTTGAAAAGAGAATTTGAACAGCAGATTATCATGACAATACTGTCTGAGATAGTCTCTCTCGCACATTACCTTGACTGACTTAGATTCAAAACATGTTGACTGTTAAGCAACCGGTCATGAAGGACCGATGCCCTGAGGGAAACTCGCCCTCAGTGAGCAGGAGAAGGTTCATTGGTCTCGCTCAAGGACACTTCAACATGACAAATGACTGCTGATGGATGGATTATTGGTTTTTGTGGGAACCAAACCTGAAACATTTTCGTTACTGAGGCTTTGTCTGGCTGAGGCTCCACACTTGAAAATTAAACTGCTTTTTTCTAATCAAAGTATCCAATGATTAAAAGGAACGATTCCCAATTGATTTCCTGTTGGAAGCACTCGGAGACATGTTTTGTTTATTGCTATTCTGCAAATCAGCGGAGCACAGCGGGAAGAGAGAGCAATTACAAATGCAAATTCCCAATAAGCGCCTGGAAGGTATGTTGAAAGGTCCTCCGAAGGATATAATTACAGCCTGGCTTGATTACATTTAAAGGAAGATGAGGAGGAAATATTCCTGAATTATTCAAGCAAACAAAAAACACCCTGCAAGCATGTGAGAAGCAAGAATTAGTATCAATCTGACAAGATTCTTGGTCTGTCTTCACCCACGAGGTTGACATCACAGGGGACCAAATACAAAACCCATTTTGTTTGCTTGCCTAAAGCATTGCCAGTGATTTCTCTCAAAACACTTGCTATTCCTCGTCAAAATCCTATTTCCACTACATGAAAATTAGATCACTTTTTTTCCCACTTAATGGAGCTGAATGGAGATTGTGTGAGGCACATTATACATTTTTTATTGTCAGCCTCTCTGACATTAGCTGAGATTAATGTGGAGAGGAGTCATTGATTAAACTGCATTTTAACTGGTCAGATGTCACCATCAACCTCTGCGCCGATCTCTTCAGCAACTGAATGAGGTGAGGTGGGTGAGACTGAGAGAGAAGTGATGCATTTGTCGTCACAAGGAAATTCCACTTTCCTGTAACCCAAGCAACCTACCTGACAGATAACATTAGCTGCCTCCAGTCGAAAGTGTAGTATGTGAAATGTTAGTGCACAAATGCAGCATGTGAAAGCTGAGAATGATTACAACATAAACACAAATATTAGTTGCAAAGCAGATGATCTCTGCACAATAACAGCTGTCTTCCCGTGAAAAACAAAGAGAGCAGCAACATGATGAACAAAGTGGGAGGAGCTGCAGATGCTGCAAATTCCATAACATATGATTTTACTAGAGAGACTAAATAGGAAGTCTGATTGTATGTAGTACGTACAATGCATAACACATGACTATTTGCTTGAATACAGTAGGTCCTAAACTCTTTGGCTAGTAAGTGACCTTAAAAAATTGTTTTAATACCTTTATTATTTCATTATACCATGCTTGGTAGTACATGGTGTGTATTCAGAAACAAATTTGTGTTTAATCAAATTAACCAGCTTCATGCATTAAAGTAGCGGTTGGTTTTTTGGGTCTGGGAAGATGTAATGATGTTGCCGTGTTTACTCTGCCAGGTGCATTGTACCTGATAGGTGCTTAAAGGCAACAAGATACCTACGCAATACTCTAATGTATACAGAGAGTGGGAGGAATGGGGGCCTTCAGGGGCCTTCGAACAGGTTACATTAATCCAGCTCTGCCCCTCTGGCTTGTGTTGTGTCTCCTTTGGGGGATCCGAGCCCATTGTAGTAGTCGTTTGTAAAAAAAAAATATGTAAAAAGCATACTCTGCAGGATTCACAGCACACAGCATATTGTTCAGTTCAAGAAAAAGTCAGCAAAGTCCAATTGTCCACTTGTCTCCGAGAAAACGTCAAAAAAGTGCTTCAAGTGCTCGGAAACAGCTGTGTTGTGTAAATCCAGGGCCATAACATTTTAAACACCTCATATTTATCACACACACTGTTTAAAATGTTTAAAATGGGGTGTTCAAAATGGGTCTCTGATCACTGCTTTGAACCACAGGAAAGACTACACAGCCTTCCTTTAATACCCCTTTCCCTTTGACACTGTCACCGATGTTGACAGAAGAATCAAAGCCCTGCTTTAAAGGACTTTGACTGCCCAGGGGAAATTCAATTAGAGAGAAAAAACTCACCGCCTTCCAGTTATATTGCAGAGCGGGAGATAGCAGCCTTTAATTCCTGCTCTTCACTTGTGCTCAACAAAAGGAGGCATCCAACGTGGACGAGGAAGCGGGAAAGATTAATCTCTGTGACTCTGTGACCCGTTTGGAGTGGTGTGTCTGTCTGCGCGTGACTGAAAAAAATCTGTGTGACCTTTGGTGTAACACTACGAATGCAGATAATGATTCTCAGCAAGGAGTCTGGAGTGTAAATTAGGCCTTCTTTTCATTCTGTTATGGAGCATAATCAAGACTCTGCTCTGACGCCTCTGGATGGAAATTAGCTGGAAAGAGGCAGTGAACTGTGAAGGGCTGGGGCATTAAGAGGACAGGTGCTTGCTCATACAGATAAACTAACTCCCCATGTGCACACAGACACACTTATTCACACTGAGACACACGCATATGCACTTGACCTATGTTGTTCTGCAGATGTGTTCGTCTAAAGTACCTTCCAGTCCTTCTCACTACAAACATTATAAGTATGGAGGGCCCCCAATGGAGATCAAACCAATAACCCAGGTGGTGCTTGTGTCTGTTCGAACACACTAAACTACACAGGCATGTCACCTCCAACCAGCTCTAATCACTTATCAACATGACACAACATGTCAAAGACATCTTTACACGAGTAACAGAATGAATCATGATCAGATCAGAGGGACAGCAACCAGCAGGGACCTCCCAGCTGGATATTAGAATAACTCTTGCTGAAATCTGTTCAGCTTCTCTACATCATCTCCCTCTTCTTTAGCGAGAGGTAAGCGAAATGATGCTTGATCGACGACAAAGATGGCAGGGCACCCTGAGAATGGAGGTATCAAGAGAGCTGTGCAATGTGGCAGAGTCAGCCTATTTGTCCCAATGGCCAACCACAGTATTGCAACAGAGAAATTCACTGCCGCCCAAAACGTATTTTCAACATAGACCGCGACATGTCTGTAAAACTGTTGAGACTCTTTGTATTTAGAATTTACACACCATAAAGATGTTATATTTGTAAAACTTTTACCGAAGTTATTTTTCTGGCCACGGAAAGAAACACTAAATGAACTAATGAAACACAAAAGTTTTTGACCACTAGTAGCATAATGGAGAAATGTTTGTATGAGTGTGTCCCTGTGTTGTTTGCATGCGCACGCAGGTGGTGCAATTCACATCCTGCCATTAATTTCATGCTATTCTGCCAATCGGCGGTGGGTGGCAGTAACCTGGAAACAAACACACTGACAAAGGCAGTGAACAAGAAGACTGCTGGCTAGGAAACGCATGTAAATATAGGAAGAAAATCAGATATGCAAATGTTTCATGAGGAACATTCAACGTGTTTGTTAGACCTCAAGGATACACACAATGCGTTTTGGTGAGAAACACTGAATGTAAACACAACTTTTGTTTCTTTACAAGAAAATGCCACAGGGAACCTTTAATATGTTGTGGGCTACACAACATGGCAGCAAACCAGGAAGAGAAAAAGACTTTTTGCCATAGTTTCATCGGAATGAATGAAAAGCTGCATGCATACATGGTTCAGAATCATGCTTTTGATGTTGTTTTCTCAGGTAACTACAGTTTAGCAGACGACTTACATTATTGATGTAGCCTCTGGGCTATAGCAGAACTCGCTTTATCCTTCCACAAAATGTGCAAAATAGATTT
Organism: Oplegnathus fasciatus; assembly: GCA_003416845.1. Lineage (NCBI taxonomy): Eukaryota > Metazoa > Chordata > Actinopteri > Centrarchiformes > Oplegnathidae > Oplegnathus > Oplegnathus fasciatus. The sequence continues at coordinate 633,889 of NTHP01000033.1, forward strand.
GCTGGTAAAATGCTCTTACATACAGTACAAAGAATGAGTTAATTGTAGCATTAAAACTTGTGTTTTGTGATCTCATGTAACATTTGTTGTCAGATTAGGCTATTTCAAACAATTTTTACACACACACACACACACGACTAACAGGCATATTGCAAGATAAGGTTAATATTTATGAAGAGTTTGTCTTATTGGTTTGTGCATCTGTTTGAAATAAGTGGCAATACCTTTGAATCCCTAGCGTGGTGTATTAGCATTCTCCATGGTTGTTTTTGCTGTCTGTTCTGTGTGCATGCCCATAAATAATGGGCTTTTCAGCTCCACACTTTTAGCTTCATTTTAAATGCCTTGAACACGGTAAATAAAATGCTAACCCTGAATATACTCATTAAAGAGGTACTGCGGACTTAAATGTATCTTTGAGCTGGAAACTACATGATATGACCTTACTGTGATGAAACACGTCAGTGCTGGTGTTAATATTGACATTTCTTACCAAATTTATAAAAAATCAGTGTTTCATGGGTTGAAAATGGCTCAACGCGCCATCTGCTGTTTTAAATCAGCCCTGAACCTTGCAAGGCCAATGCTGACATACAGTCGACTGTTTGGGACTTCTTCTGTGCCATCGAATTTATAAAAAAAGAACGTTAACGCCCTCTAATCAGAGGTGGGCGGCCCACCTCCCCCAGGCCCCGACCTTGCCTGGGAGTCTTGAGTGGCAATCTTTCGAAACTTAAAAACGCATTGTTTCAC
>NTHP01000033.1:635092-662484 GCA_003416845.1 Oplegnathus fasciatus
TCTAATTAGCACAAGTGATTTCAACACATATTATTATTTTCTTTAAAATTATATAGTTATGTTTACAATGATTTATTGAGGGGGACAATTCATGTTTTTCCCAGGAAGGGAGGCTCCGGACCCCCCTGTGCCCCCCGTAATATTCACCCATGATTCTCTCCTACCTCAGGTACATGGCAGTGGACTGTTTGCCAGTTTCTTGCTTGTACCCAAACTACCTTACTCACATGGGACTGAGCCATGACATTTACACAGGCATCTCTCTGGCTTTACATTACATTGAACAAATTCCAGGGCCCTTCTCTGGCTTCTCTCCCAGGCCGTTCCTCAGGTCACTTTATAACTTGTCTTGGAGAACATTACACAGGTCATCCTCCTCGGGGTTTTTAATTATGCTGCTGTTGAAAGAGAATGTTAACTTCTAGTAATTACAAACAATTTATTAAAAACTTGTTTTGCACTGTCAGCACAGGTTTGATTTAAATTGGTTTCACGGAATCTAGGGGCCTGAAACTTGCTCTGCTTTTAAATGACNNGTGTAAACTGTCGGTTCAAGTTAAATCTGTGAGTCCCAGCTGTGGATGTGTGAAATAGTATGAATATGAAGCAGGGCGTTGCTGAAAAAGAGCATGCATGCTCAGCAGACTTTTAAAAGTATAAATAAAGCTTAAGAGCAAGACAGACAGGATGATAAACCAACAGAGAGTTGAAGAAAACACACACACACACACACACAGTCATTCACACACACATCACTCCCTTCTTATCAGCTGCCAATCAAGAGCCTAACCCCCCTCCTTGATCTGACACAGCCTTGCCAAGGATCAAATGTGCTTACAAGCTGCCCTGCTTTCAGCACCCATCATGTCTGCGTATGTCTTAACATCTGACACCAGCCCGCCAACCCCCCGAGCTTCTGTTTTTACACCGCACGCATCTTCACCGTCTCAATTGCCAACCGCCAACCCCCGAACTCCCCCGTCCTTCCGCTTCTCCCATCTGAACCTGTTATATTGCTCATTCGGCCAACTGCTAACTGAGCCTGAAACAATTTCTGCTCCGGGGTTACATCTGCCCATCTGCACTGCGTTGTCTTTCACTTGCAAGAGGGCTGATTGGAAAGAGGCAAGTGCATTCACTGTGCATGTTCACTCACAAGTAATGGAGCACATGGTTTATCTGCCTGCCCTGCAGCGTGCTACTCAACAAGGACCCAGGGATGTTGTGTCGCTTAAAGTGTGTATGAAGCTGTTCCTTCTAAAAAAAAAAAAAGGAGAGTCCTCTTGTTTTTGCCTTTTTCTTCTTAATCTCTTTCAGAGATAGTATTGAAGCTGAGAGAAACACAGAGCAAGGTAGAGAATGTTAATAGAATTGTTTTTTTGGCAGAATTCAATTCCAAGCCAGCATGTGAGTACAGAGGTGGAGCTTTTAACCTTACAAAAGGCCAGTGGATTAAGAAAAGGCCTAAACGCTGCCAAGCAAAGAGGTTAAACATAAACTGAGTGACCAGAAAAAAAAACACCTGTACAATGTACTGCAGTATAACAGAATAGCCCTGCGTTGAATGCTGTTTTACCTAAAATGTTCAGATTCTGTTGCCACATAAACAGCCTTTAACAACAGTTACCTCAGCACCACGGTACATTTTGATTTGTACCTTTGCTTTGTAGTGGTGTTGTATTGGACTGCATTATATTTTTCATATTTACTATACCTCATTTACACATTTGGGGGAGCAACATTTTTTTTTTAAGAATTTCACAAGTTGTTTCACACATGTAAGGGATTATCATGTGAATGTGTTGAATATGCGGAGTTGATATTGGCCGCCCGGGCTCTGACCTCTTCACTCCCCAATCTCTGCACAGCAGGGATTGCACAGTTGGAACTGGGGAGTGATAAAAAAAAAATAACAGTGGAAAACAGACTCATAGCTTCACTTCCATTTATTACGGGGCTGTTGTATTTGTTTGCATCATATTTCCATGGTCACTTTTGTACCGTACCTAGAACTACTACTATATTCCCCTGTGAGATCTTGTCACTTACAGCACTGGATTGCATGGACACAGAGCGTCTAGTAAAAGTTATGGCACTGTGAACACTCTTATTCTCAACTTAACAGTTGATACATCAGAACAGAAGATACTTCAAATAGATGCATTATTTCATTAATGTCAGTAGCATACATCACACTGCAAATATGAATAAAGAGCAACATAAAAAGCATCAATAACTACAATAGAGAAAAGCAAAAACTGGAGAGAATCCTAAATTTGTTTTCAAGTCTGCTATTGTTGGTATATTCTGTAATTTCTTTCATGAACATTTCTTTCGTGTCTTTGTCTTTTTCATCGTACCCACCTTTGTATTTACTTTGCAAAGTGCTTTACTTGGAAAGAACGGAATAAACTACATCAGACATGACAACAGTGACAAGGACACAGCACTGAAGCAAGCAAGAAAAACGTTCCTGTTTTTAATGGGGAAAAAGTAAGAAACCTTGAGAGAGATCACACAAGGGAGAACTTTCCTCCAGTGCCTCGTGGGCAGCGACATGAAACAGCAACATGATGACAAGAGGAAATGAAATAAAACGCACAATTCTAAAATCCAGTACAAGTTCACCACTTTATTTATGATGATTACTGTCTTGTATTCCTAGAGATTTTTAGAGAGGCTTCCCGCACTCTGGAGTTTTTTTAACACCACATCTGTTTGTGTGGCTAATGTTAACTACACCATAGCTTGCTTATCTGTAAAATAAACTGCCAGCTTTGTTCCAACATTATAAGTCTGAAGCTCCCTTAACATTTTACATGCTGCTCCAATGTTCATTTAGGATGGAGAAAAACAAATAAAGAGTGCATACCACACTCTTGTCTGTTTAGAAAGTTTGAAATCACAGCGGAAAGTAACAGGAGGAGTGACTGGCAATGCTCAGCGACACTTGTAAACCCTGGCTCATAAATTGTGGCAATTTGGAATAAAGAGTCAATAAAATATTACTGACAGCACCTTTAACCATGCAATATCTAATGAAAAGCTAAACATTGTACACAACAGTCAAATATCCAGTCAAAATTCACCCTGTGCTTTCTACCCGTAGCTGCACTTACTCAAAAATGTTTTGGAGTCAGAGCTGTTCTGGAGGCAGGATATACTACAATCTCATTGCCTGAACAACAACTTAATGGTGGAGCCAAATTTTTAGTTTTTTTTGGCTTTCTAACCTTAAAGTAAAGAGTCACAATGATCATAATGCCCAGCGCTCTTCCCATTACCTTAAGAAAGCTGTATTCATTCATAATTTAATTAAGCTTTCAAGACCTAACAAGCATAGAAGCCTGCAGCTATCTAGGTAAGCAAAGTTAGCCTCCCGGCTGTCAGCATCATGAATGTCATGGTTATAAATGCAAGACCAACAAAACACATTGCCTTTTAGACCAGAGTTCTCCCTTTACCATTCAAGTTTGGCAGTTACCGTTACCGTTTGACCAGTAGGATTACTTGTCCTGAGCAGAACTGCCTCTCAGAGATATTGTTCATCTAAAATTCCATTTAGTTGTCCAGCAACACTCCTACACTTTTAACGTGGCTTCCTCGCCTAACATCCTCAGCTCCATCATAGTGCTCCTTTCTAACGACACTTTGAAGCATTAGCGTTTGTATTTAACTGAATAATTACTGAGTGCATTTTGCAGAGCTGACAGCATAATACATTTATAACAAAATGTTTGACAAGTGCAAATTTGCAAAAGCAAACTACTGGTCTTGTAGAAACATTTGCAAAAATGAAAAGCTTTAATTAAACACAAAAACAGAGTTGTTTGCTGTATTGAATCAAATGTGATAATAAAAGCAGTGATGTGGAAGTAATTGAATAGACGGTTAGCATAAACTATGACCAAATTGTAGAGCCCTCTCTTTATATATGCCGACTTTTTATTTACCTGTATCCACCTTATTTAATAGCCTACATAAGATTCCTATACTATTACTGTACACAATACTGAATTTAGAAAATATCAGTAATGTCTTAATCCCCAGAAGCTAATGAGTTCTTTTTCTCTCTGGTCCAAAGGCAGTTTATGCATTTTCCATTGTAGAAATATCCTTAATCCATTAATTGCAGGTGGTCATAAAGTGTATTTGTTATGTGACACATTCATTAGTATGTGCAGTGCACTCGACAGTTTTCAGACAAAAGAGTCACCCTCGAGAAAAATGGCAGGAGGACAAATTGACAAAGTCATCTTGGCTCAAAAGACACAAATTTACACAGAAGCATGTAGTAGCACATAAGTATAAACATACTGTAAAACACAAGGCTTACATGCAGGCAAACGCATTCTATGTGCAGGTATTTACACGCTTGCACTCATGTTTCACACACAAACACAGACGCAGGCAAACACACAACCAGATACACACACAGACACACACACAGAGTTCAGTGAAAGGAGCTGTGAAGGGTGAGCAGATTTTGAAGAGAGGGTCAATGGGTCTGAAGAGATTGCTTCTTAGCTTGAGGTGAGCTTAGATTTTTGACTGTGGCTGTGACTGCGGCCATCGCAAATATCTGAGTCACGCTGCAGCGCTCTGGTCGCCCGACAACCTTTTAATCTGGGGTCCAAGTTATCCTTGCGTTACTGTATGGAAACTTATAAGGAAACTACTAAAAGTTTTAATTATAGACATAAAATGTGAAGACCTCCCATTTGCCTTCAAAATAAAAGCATAAATATCAAGAACTATTATAAAATGGGCCAGCTACAATCAAAGATACCATGTCCTCTGTACTATTTGAAGAGTTTACATTCTACAGCTACACATAACACATAGTGGGTTAATTCTCACAACTAAATATTTTAATTTTGACAGTTTGATTCAAAAGGCTTTGAGACAGCAATTAGGCCAACATGTAGTGTGATGGTACGTAGTGATGGATAGATAACTAAGCTGCTGTGAGGGCATATAAGATGACTTTACCGGAGCAAAACTTTGAATTGGATCAACTCTCATAATCACCTGCCATCATCATACGTTTGCGTTCCCAAAATGAGACATGCAGATTCATGCTTTTTTGAATTGTCCACAGTACGATGGATATCTTTTGTATTTGTATCTTTATCTTCTTCTGCATCAGTCAGTTTTAACGTGAGCATAGGCCGACATAAAACATGGCTGTTCTCTTGAGACATTTAAACACATTTTACATCTTCTGTTTTAACATCATCAGCTATTTCTTCATGGTTTGATGAGGGACATGCAGTGACAGTATATGTGTGCGCACGTGTGTGTGTGTGTGTGTGGGTGTGTGTGAGGGCGGGGGAACACCCCCTGACGTTATTGGCCTTGACAGCTCTGGAGCAGAGCCCAGCCGTGAGCCACGTTAACCGATGTGTCAGGTGTTGGTATTTTTTTCTACCATCTTGCCACGGTTCAGATGAGCAGATAAGTCAAGCCAAGCCAAGCCAGACTAGGCCTTTTCCACCCTACTGCTTTCAGCACACCAGCAGCTCAACTGGCCCTTTGTCAGAGCGCCGACTGTCCCCCACCAGCTTTTTTTGGGGGCCTGCCAGTAGAGCTCAGGGGAGAGCTAAAAATGGCAACAAGTTGGGCAAGTTTCTGACTCAGCTGCTGAGTGGAAGACTGGATAGAAACCATGTTAACATAGTTAATTCAATCCAGTAAATCCGATTGATTTAATGCCCTTACATGTAGAATATTTACTTTGATATATTTGGAAATTAACATTTATAGCCCAATATAAAGGATCTAGAAATAACACTATTGTGGATGCAAATTGATTCACTCTGTGATGCTCTCATTGGAATTTGTGTTCGACGATGTCAGTATAGCTGCAGCTAAAACAGAGAGAGGACCGATTTTATTGCTTTACAAAGACAAATCTAGATCCTGTACATCTAGCATCCGTTATTGCTGTAGCAAGCGACTGCAGTCCTGAAATGATGAGAGTAACCACATCATTCACCTGTGTATTGTCAGGAAGGACAATTCCACTCTATTGTATTGATCTAACTACAGTATTGCCACACCACACGCTCCAGTGCCTTCTTTCTATTCATAAATGGATGAACAATTGTAATGTCCAACTGCTTTACACACAGATTGCAGCTGGCAGAATCCTGTTTCACAAAGGTTTATTGCTCGCAAGCTGCAAATATATTTCAACACTGCAGGTTACTGACACTTTTGTCACAGGTGCAGTGATGTAATGACAAGAAGAGGTGATTAGGAGGAGGAGCAGGCCACACAGAGTATTTTGTGATCCACTTTAAGTACATTCAAATACAAAATTAAACTCCAAGCTGGAAATCTGATGAATCAGACACCAGATCTGCTACCATGTTACTGTCAGCTCTGTTGGCATCAAAACCGTAGATTTACATGTAACAATAGACCCAGTTGGTGCCAGTTAAATGACTCCAAAACCTTTACAACTCCCCCATCACAGCTGTAACCATGTATGATGGGCCCATCATCACACCCACACCCTGAGAGAGGTTTTAGTTGAAGTTGTTTAGATTCATATCAGAACAGTGTGTGAATTACAAATATCGGGGACAGAAAGTAATTGGAAAAGTTGATGCTCTTTCATCTTCACCACTTGCTCGGGGTGTTCGGGGTCTTTTGCCATTCAGTCTGGTTTTCAGCAGGTTAATACGATTTGTGACGTTTCTGGCGAGCGTGTTGTGGACTCAAAAGCGGAACTCTGAGGTGGAGGCAGTCTTTCAGCCACTGAGTCCAAAAGAGAAGCAGGCAAAAATCAAAAACAGACAGAAAACATGAACAGGCAGGTAGATGGAACAGAACAGAACAAGGTCAGAAGGGCTATATGAGACACAATAGACAATCTGGCAAAAGTGGCAACAGGTGAGAGGCCGGTATACTGTATATACACGCTGGGGTTGATGGGGGGCAGATGTGCAGGTTTGTGTGGAGATCAGGAGACTGGGAAAGGCAGGAAAGTCAGAGGCTGAAGGGAGGGACAGAGAATGTGTCCTCATAGCATGATAAGTTTGATTAAGGCCAGGTGACTGACTTGACTGGTCACTGCTCTGATACTTTGTCCTAAAATTGGACAACTATGTATAAAAAGGGCCAAGGGTCCTACTCTGTTCACCAAATACACCATGGATATGGATGTGAACACCCTCATGCATCCTTAAAAAGTCAACACTTTAAACCTCATAGTCACTGTTAACTGTGCTGGAGGACAGAGTCAAAATAATGAAAAGCACATTACTATACTAATACTTTATGACTGCACTGAATATATTGTATACATTTAATATTGTGCTTCCAGGTAAGTGACTGTATCTACTAAAGGTATGTTCATACTGAAGCAAATTTTAGAGGCAGTCTGGTTGCATATGAAGTCAATGCAAAGATGTGAGTTGCCACAAACACACAGACACATTTATTCTCTGGCTTGTGCAAACTGAGGCAAAGACGCATCTCCTTAAGTTGGAATGTTTCAACTTGAGTGAAAATTTTGCCTTCATCCCAAGGTTTTATGACAACAATTTATGCACAGATGCGAATAAGAAAAGGAAAGGGGTATGGAGGAAAATAACAGAAAGAAGTTCCTGGAAAAAATTAAGATCAGGTGGAGACTGAGGCACGCTCCACACACCCATGGTCAGTGCATTCATTGCTGGTTAGCTACAGCTAAGCAGTCAGTATTTACTGGGGTGAATAAATACTGATTGCAAAAGTACTCCAGCGGTCAAATTTGCATGAATATCACCAGACCAAGATTTGTTTCTTGTTGAGAATACTGGGGTGTTCAGACTGTCAAATTACTCAACAAAGCCATCCGTTTTCAAAACCTGAAGCATCTTCTTTCCTCCTGATGATCCATTTCCAAAGTGCACATGCATGTACCTACACACATGGACACACACCCTGACACACACAGTCTCTCAAACACTCAAGGAAACACTCAGACTCACGGACCCGAACACACTCCCCTCATTTATCTTTCGCCATCATGAATACAGAATGTGAACACAGGCACGCAGACACACACTCATTTACAGTCCCGTCGTTCTTGTAGATGATTCGATGTCCTGAGAGCCCGTCATTAGATACACAGCTTCATCTGAACACAGTCCTGGGGATGAATAATGATGCAGCAGTGCGAGCACTTGGTCTGCTCAGAGCAGCAGCAGCTCAGCTTACTTTCAGAGAGCCTGTCAGGGTAGTCAGCATTTATCTTGTCAATAGACACCACCACCCTGCTCTTAACACAAATGAACATAGGCACTTATTTGCATCAGTATACATGTGAGGACCTGATTACATGTATTCCCTAAACACAAACCCTTTATATTCCCCTTCACCACCACATTTCAGAACTTAACCCTTGTGCTATACCCATACCTCATCCCCTACAGAACATCTTTATATATTACTAATTTGCTTTGCCAAATATGTTATTGAAAAACTGTAATTGCTGCCTTGATTTTGTTCATTGACAATGTTTTTTCCAACACAGGAAGTTCAGCATCCTTACAGAAGCACAGAAGTCACAGGGAGAAGACGGAAATGTTTGATTGGACCTACAAAGCATTTCTGGGAAATGCTGCACTACACGTGTTGTCAGGGTTAGCCTTCTACAGCACATGATAAAGGTTAGGTTAGAGAAAGATTGTGGTTTTGGTGAAATATTTAAAAAAAAAAGTTAACTTCAAGTCTTTCTTTTTTTGCTGATAAAAAAGTTGTTGTGTTGTCATTTTTAGGAGACACCAAGCACCCCAAGATCTAAACGGGATAATTTTTTGGTCCATCCATTGTTGCCATTGTTTGTCTGCCAGAATTTCACAGTCGTGTCTGTGTTCTTGTTCAGAAGCAGCTGTAAGTCTGTTTGGCGTATTGTGAAACCCAGACAGTTTCAAGGTTCAGCTTCATTGTCAATATACGCAGGATGGCAAAATGAAATGCAGACCCCTTCATGCTACACACACAGTGAATGGGAAAATAGGACAAAGATATCAAATTACAATAGAATTAAAGAATTAAAAGGGTAATAAAATACAGTAGATTTATAGAAAAAAGGAAAAAGAAAAAGAAAAATAACAAATATGTCGCAAAGTCAATGAGCAGGCCTTGACCTGGTACTGCGTCATCCAGCGTTGGCTACCGGGCTACAAAGATGTCATCTAACAAGAACACAAGCCATCTTTCCATATTGAGTCAGCTTCTACAGAATTATCCAGGTATATTTTAGCTGAGCCAGTTCTTCACTGGCTTCTTCATATTTGGATATTTTATGCAGATTTGTGGTCCAATTAGCTGCAAGTGTTGGGGTGAAGGCTGAGACTGAAGTGTAGGATCTAAACCAATGTGTGTTTTTTGGTCATACAAACATTAGTGGAATTAGAGTGACATGGAAGGGAGACTGAATTTTCATTTTGGGGTGAAATATTCCTCAACTATAACTCTTCCCGTAACCTTAACGTACTGTATCCTTATTCTGTCCAAACTGATCTCAAATCACTTTAAAGGTTGAAAACTCAAGGAGGTTCTCAAAGGGTACTAAGCAATTGCACACACACACATACACGCACTATGTCTGTCTAACCTGGACTCAGTGGGAGCCAGGTTTTGAAGATTTCTTATTTGTATTTCAAGGTTGCGCCCTGCTCACATTGCTGGAGGGCAATGTCTTTGTGTTGACGACACAGCCGAGTTCCTGGTGGAAACAGTGCACTCAGGCACAAAATGAACAGCAACATGAAAAGCAGCTGTTAGCAATGGATGTCTGATGGTAAATACAGATCATTCAGAACACTTAACACTGTAATGAATGAAGGGCACCTGCTACAGAGGACTTTACCAGAAAGTTTTTGCTGCATAAAAGAAAAGTTAAGCCACGTTATTACCTGCGAGACAGGAAATGATTTCCAGTTATTGCAGTGAGTTTCATTTTCATATCAGTTATCACTTTCATAATTCAAATTAAGATGCCTTTATTACTTCCCACATTTTGAAGATAAATGTCTGCTGGTAACACTTACTAGCCGTGTATGAACTCTCAGTAAAGCAGCTGTTTTTGCCATAACTTCTTTTTCCCACTCAAAGTACACTTTCATATTACTCTCTCAGGCAACAGAAATGGCGGCAGTAGTGGGAGATATAGAGGAAAGGCAAACTTCAAGTTTTACTTTGGCAAAACAGGAAGTAACAAACAAATGTTTTCAGTAAATTTCATTATTTTGTGCAAACGCGTTCAACAAAACATCGAGTTTGGGGGGTAATGCATTAATTATACAATGATACTTGTCTAAAGCAAACAGGGCTTTATTATACTTTTCAGTTATGCCAACTTTTCCAGTACTGTGTAAATCTTCCAGATGCAGTAAACACCATCAATCTTGTGCTCCAAGCAGGTTAAAGAAAGCAATAAAATTACCAAGAAACACAGAAACCATCTGAGGCTGGACCAGTAACAGGAACAATCATTTCTGTATCCAGTGAAACAAAAACACAAAGTCTCATTGTTTGTTTCACGGTGCATCATCTGGTTTCTTCTGCTTCGGGCGTCCTCTCACGTCATTTCGTAACTTTTAAATGTGGCACAGCTGTTGAAGCTAACAAAACTCCTCAAGTGTGTAAAGAGGTGATTAAATACACTTGTCTTCTTTATAAGTCTCTCTAACATGAGACGAAGTTCATCTTCATTCATTGATCCCCGGGGTCATTTAGACGAAAATGTTGAAAATGGGTCATTATGGCAGCAGAGACGTGAGTTAAAAACTGAACAGGAATAAAAAATAGATTTAAGAAAAAGTGTTTCTATGATGTTAATAAAATGTTAAAAGGTCTTTCTAATGGATAAATGGCTATGGTTGTACGTTTTACGTATGCCTGCACCATTTCAAAGTTCTACATTTAATCACCAAGAACTTAAAAACTTGTTACAATTTTTAATAATAATAGACCTGTACATGGAACATACAGCATTTGCAGAGTGCACATCACTGGCTGGTGTCACGTCAGTCGGCTGAAAAGTAAAAAAAAAAGTAGTAATAATCCATTTCCTCTGCAATGACAAAAAACACTAAGTTGCAATGAAAATCACAGAATCTGCAGGCTGATTTTAAAAGCTGGCTGGGGTTTTGTCAGATGAAACACTGTCTTAATGAACTGCTTTATTGACATGGAGATTTAAGCAGCTAAGCCTTTAAGTGCAAAATAAAAGGGAAATTAATGCTGTTAGGACATTTAAAAATACGTTTTATTCCCAGCCTCTAATTGCATATTGTAGAGAAAATAAAAGTTCTTAGAGACTATGTTGCATTGTTAAATGTATTCAGTGATAATTTGTCAAGATTGTTTTAGGAATGTAATTTTATTGTGACAGGGCCCTCAAAAAGACTTTGAAACTGAAATAAAAGTCACTTCCTCCGTATTTAATCACACGTCTTTGTGAGCCACGCAGTCTGCCCACTGCAGATAGTGAGAGTTTTTAATTGCTTCCTCTGTGTTTAATTAGCACAACTTATTGGAATTTTGTGCTGAGAAAAAGAAAACAAACATTAGTCCATAATCAATTACAAGTGATTGTGTAGCTTTAGAAGCCCCAAAAAAGTGACAAAATTAGGACATTTTTAATACTTTCACAAACAAAAATCTTTCCTCGGTCAAACATGAGCGTATTTCTGGACTGTCTGGCTGTGTCTGTCATTCAGCAGGCAGCCAAAGTCATGGCTGACTTCCCTTTTTGACACAGGTCAACCAGAGGTCACTGGAACAGCGGTATTGCCATAGTAACTCATTCTGCATGATATGAAAGAAACATGGCCACCCTGGTCATCCATCATCTCTCTAGTGAGGCCCATCCATCATCGCAGAGGCGTGCTGACATCCACTTTGCTCTGGTTCCTCTCGGCTGGACTGTGATTGGACGGTGTTAGGGAGCCGAGTTGCCTAAGCACAGGGGTGCTTTCACGCTTGCAGAGCAGAGAAACGCCCAAACTGTGCAACCTGACAGAAACACATTGATTGAGAAATCTATAGAGATGGGATTCATCAACCTTGGGGCTTGGCCATGTGATTCACAAGAAGGTTTTCTTTCACCCCTTCAGATGGAGAGCAGCATGAGGAGCATCAAGGTGGCCAAAACAGGGCCAAAGACATCTGCCGTTGACAAGGCATTGTTAAAAGGAATTGAGAAGTCAGTCTGACTGCAGCTCTGGTGAGAAACATTAAAAGACTAGTTTTGGCTCAAAGGAATACTGGACTGAAAATCTTGTGTCTTTTGAGAATGCCAATGGAGACCCAGAACCATCACTGAGAAATGCATCTAAACACTCATAACTTCTTAAACTACTTAAGCAGCCTAATGCACTTCTCTGCCCTTGAGCCATATGTTCAGCATTAAGGCAGGAGTATGCTAGAAAAGAAGTAGGTCGTACAACATGTCATCTGACCATGCCGAAAGGCTTTATAGCTGCTCCAAATGGCCACACTTAAAGGCAGGGTGAAAAACCTGCTGTCATAGACAGGGAAGAGATGCCATCATCATTTGAATATGGAGATAACGCTCACACTTTTGGATCTTTCCTGGAATGCATTCATAGAGCTGCACTCGGTCCTTTACATGACAAGAGCCAGAAATTGTTGTGTAAAGAATGAAAAAGAGGGCTAGAGAGAGAAGTTAAAACCTTGCTTACTTTCTCACCTCCACACAGCTGGCCAATCACTCCTTGAAGAGGGCGTGCTCGTCAGTTTCAGAAAGTTATAGAAATTGTTTGACCCTGCCACCCAGTTCCAACATCGGAAAGCCCGACAAGCACAGGCATGCCGATGCCTTAAACCCATTTCTACCACAGGAACTTCAGGAGCTCAGGAGACATTTCAGGAATTCAAGAACCATACTTGCATTTTGACCCTTGGTCTAATTTAGTTCCTTGGCTATAGTCCTGATCCCAAAAAAGTGCATCCATTCATTACAGCTACTCAGACATCACAGATACACAACAATAAATACAAAGAACAATAGAATAACTGTGTTTTCTTGTGAGGGACAATTGTGTCTCAAATGTTGCAGTAATTTTTTAAATCCATCATTGGATGAATTTGCCCAATCTTCACAGTCCTTCTGATGTAGTACTGTAGAAACGCAAACCTGAATGTGCAAAAGGGGCTATTAGTTCCTGGAACTATTTGGGCAAAAAAGGGAATATGTTCCAAACAGTTCTCGCTTCACTAGTAAATCAATAAATAGCTACTTCTGGCGAAGCTGTGAGGAGGCAAAAGCATACAAATCATTATGAGAGAAATGGATTATGTTGAATGGTTTGATCAGTTTCTACACAATTTGACGCTTTTTTTGCATGATTGATTTTTAGTGAAATATTCCTTTCAAATGTATTTTTAGAGCAGCCTAACTTCCACTGAAGGCAGGGAGGTGAATGAGGTACTCAAAGTAGGGCTATTAATTTAACATAGATGTTACAGTGAAAATACAAGTGCTTTGTCAGCTGTAGATCCACAACAAAAGTTTCATCTAGCTGTCAGCAGACATGTATTGTTGTCCCAAAGAGACAGACTCACAGCTGGCTCGATGAGCAACTTAGATTATTTATCTAGACCATTAATAGTAAAAAACTACTGATGCTGACATTTCCTCAGCTGTGAACAACAGCACAAAGTGCTTTTGCTTTTCAACTTCCAGATAGTATTTTTCTTCAGAGATGAAAGCAGCATGACTGGACCACAACCCATTGAGAGATCCAGATAAGATCCAGCAGGAGATAAGTTGGAGTGAGCCCTTCATACAGGACGCAAAGAAGAGAAAAGCTTCAGTTTCAGTTTTTCTTTGAGATTCTGCAGAATAAAAAACATTTGAATAACATAATTATCTACAGCTACGAGTGGGCTGGATTGTGAAGCCAGTTTTATCATGCTTCATCGTTAAAGCCACCTCAGTGGGATGAATACACAAAAGAAAGACGGAAAGCTTGCTGTGTGAAAAGGCATTTGTCTTAAATGAAACTGTATTCTGACGATGTGTCGTTTAAAGTGATGAGAGGAAACTGTTCAGTGGGGAGATAAGATGAGAGGGCCTCTGTGTTTGTGATGTAGTGCGCCAATCAATTAAGTGGATAAGATGCAAATGATTACTCTTACAGAGTGGCAACTTAATAGCGACATAGATTTCTGGCAATTACGTTAATTACTTCATTTAATTTACAATGGTTTGTTGCAGACGGTGCATTACCATCATGGCTAACCAACAGGAATGGAGGACAGGCAGTGAAGTGAAGAAAACATGATCAGACCCGGTTTGATCTGAAACTTTGTGGACAACAGTGAACAAGATGCACGATGGGTGTATTTACATTTTTACACATCCTCCACATCTTTGCTAAATTCGAGTCAGCAAATGATGAAGAGGTGTTGAATACGCGATTTAACATACTGGTGGCAATGTTCTCATTTATTTCTCGCAAAGTCCGCCCACCTTTTTACATACTGTTTTACATAGTGTTTTCTGAATTGCTGCCCACAGTTTCATTTTTTTCCCCAGAGACTCAAATAGGTTTTGTGTTGTGGTCACTGATGGCTGTTTTCACCACTGGTGATAGATAAACTTTACTTTACTTTTCCTCTAGTGCCACAAGCAGGTTTCAGAGTGTTTCAGAAAAAATTCTCAACAACTTGGATGGATGGATTGCAATCCTGTCCAACAGAATTAATTGTAAAACTTTAACAAACATTTTTTGTGACCTCTGAATGTTCATCTTGTGCCATTTCAGGTCAAAATTTAAACTTGTCCAATAATTCGGTTTATGACTAAATACCTGCAAAACTAATGCCTCTATTGTACTTTGTGTTTCATGCTAGTTAGCAAATGTTGTAGCATGTTAACAAGTAAAACAAAGAACATTATACCTGCTAAACATCAGCACATTGATATTGTGAGCATGATAGCATGCCATCCTCTATCATTTTACTAAACTTTGGGTCTCAGCTTTTATCTCATTTACAATTTGGTTTACTCTGAAATGAACATTACAGCCTCACAGAGCCACCAGTGTGGTTGTAGACTTGTTATTTAATAATACAGTAATAGTGTGTTTGAATGATGGATTTGCCTTTTGCAATATATTTAAATGGGTCACAGGTATTTCTTGTGGTATTCTACAGAAAAATCTGTGAAAAGGTTACGTATCACATTAAGCAGAAGTATGAAGGTCATCATCCTTATCATCTCGTTATCATCTTAATTATTATCCCATCATCGTTATCTTCATCATCATTATCACCATAACCTCA
Source organism: Oplegnathus fasciatus (assembly GCA_003416845.1). NCBI lineage: Eukaryota > Metazoa > Chordata > Actinopteri > Centrarchiformes > Oplegnathidae > Oplegnathus > Oplegnathus fasciatus. The sequence goes on from NTHP01000033.1 coordinate 650,408, forward strand.
CCCTCATCCTTGTCACCATCGTTCTAATCTCTGCAGTCAAAGCCTTAAGGAACTGTACTTCATATCCTGAGCACTTCCCAAGTCAAGTAATAAATATTTATTGGATTTCACAGTCCGTCTTACTTTTTCTTGCCTAATTTTGCAGTTGAAATTGCACAGGAAAAAAAAACTTTTGCAAATTGCAGATTCTGTAGTTTTACACATACAGTTGCTGTGGAGGGGTAATGACTATTTCTTATCAGGCCTCAGGGGCTGCACTCAGGCCATTTGGTAGTGGCTGTGCTGCTGCTAATAGTCTGATGAAAGATCCAGCATACATTCTAAAATCACATTAGGATATACTGTAATGAGGGTACCAAATATCAGCTATGGGTAGTGCAAGACAGGCCAGAATAGAAAGATTTTAGATTTATTCAAAAATGTCAGCGGTGCAAATAATATGAAGTGTTGAATTTTGTTTAGTCAGAATTGGGTCTAATCAGTCACAGGTGGTGAATATGTCCTTACATTAAATCTTTCACGTGAATGTGTATTTCTTCACAGACTTTCTTGCTATTTTGTTGCTAAAGGTCTGTACATTCAAAAGCCACCCTGTTCTGTCAGGGAACATGTGTGGTTTGATCAGATTTCATTGACAGTGTTGTTTTTCTGGCAACATACCCAAACAAACTAAACAACCTTTATGAGTCTCTTTCTAATTCCCATATTGTTCATTTCTGATTAGTAGATGTCAATACATGACATCACAGTTTCCAGCAAGGCTCTGCCACTTCAAACAGTCATAGAAAGCCCAGACAAAACACAAATACAGAAATCTCTCACGTGTTCCGACTTTCACAGAAAATAATGCGTTAACATAGGATCATTTATAGGAAGGAGCTAATTGACAAAATAGTTTTCAGGGCCTTTAAATGTCAAGTTAAGGGTGACGGAGCAGGGTTTTGTTTACTATTCTTTATGATAAATACATGTTTTTATTAGGACCCCCATCCCTACTACATTGCACACAGTAGAAATAAGTGGTTAAGGATAATAAATGAATGAAATGTATCAGAATGCCCAATGTGGACAGGCTGCTGTACTCTGAAGGCTACATTTGATGTGCGTAATCTTACTTCACATAAAAAACTATGTTTTACTTGATGACTTGTTCCCCTTTTTTGCTGTATTTCTTCAGGATTTTGAAGACTTAGTCTCATATTACAATTATTTGGCAGTCTTAAAATCCATAATGATGTTCTGGACCGAGAACATCATTATGGAACAGAAACTGTTTAACAGCAGCAAAGTCAGTTCCAGCAAACACTGTTTTGATTTTACAAGAAAGACACATTAATTGCAGGTGTCAACAGCATCAGGTATCCCTGCTAAAAGATAATGAAGGCTTAGACACTAATGATACCTCTACATCCCTGCCAGATCAGCCAGTGCACGTGGTTTAAAATTGCTCATTTGAGTCTTATTGTGATTGACAGAACAAAGATTGATCCACCCCAATCTCAGGCAGTGAACTTTAACACTGGCACAGATAGTCCACCACAGTGTAATGCAAATGCACGCCTAGACTGTGCCACCCCAGTGGACAAGCGTCAACACTTTCAGTAGGTATTGATCTTCTGGTGACACTGGATTTAATATGCTTTAGACTTGTCAACAGCCACAAGGGAAGCAGGCCTCCTCTTGACTCTCTCGCTGTGATTTGATGAACATTTGGCCTTAAAGGGAGAGGAGAAAATCCTGCAGAGGATTTTCAGAGACGGCGAATACCATCGCAGCCATGAGCTTACATTAAAATGACATTTTTCAATTTATTTATTTCACGTAAAAGGTACACTGATGGCACTGTCTCTCACAGTACTGAGTCTGATACCTAATCTCAGGGCTTTGGCCAATACCAGCCCCTTTTTCTTTTTCAGTTTAAAATCAATATACCTTACTGCGTGGAACTGATGGGATCATTCTTATATGTAAGGTAACATACAGCTGTAACTACACAGCACTTCTGATCTATAAGTGGACACATTCATACACAATTTACACTGACTCTTAAACAGCATTTAATCATGATCAGTCATGTCTGGTCAATACTATAGCCTTTAATAAGGTCATTATCGGTGCAGTTACTGATGTAATATATTGAACTGGTTCATTACTATTTCCAAGGTAAAAATGTGTGACATTTTCATATGTCAAAGTCAGTTTTGTTCATCTATATCCATCTCTAGTGTGTTCATTACAGTTTTTAGCTTTTGTGTTGGTCTAGTTGGTGGAGAGAAGAGAAGAGTAAACATTGGACTTATATATTCATCAGGTGGACAGAAACATGACTCCAAATCAATGCTAATGTTGCTCCGTGTCAGGTGGATGTAATTGGTGATTATTTGCCAACATGTTAGCATAATATGTCAAGGCTGTGTTTCTGTCAGCATGTTATGAAGTTTCTCTGCCCCCAGCGGCCAAAAATGAATTAATACAGTGTTAGGGAAAACAACACTTTCATGCATTATCATGGTACATATACGGATACAGCTATGATTTATTAGTAGCCTATATGAGTTAGTAATGGGAGCTTATGTTATTGTGCGATGCTTTATCAGTTCTATTGTATACAGCTGCAGCAGGTCTGCAAATAAACCTTTTCAGCTGCTCAGAGCATAAATGACCAACCTCCACTCCTTTTCTCTTGTCTTTGCTTCGTCTCTGTCTTACTCACTCAGCCTGTACACAACTGTTTAAAGCGTTTTCTTTGTTTCAGCACATTATATATTCATGTGCAAATGCCTCTCTCTCAGTGTGAGCAAGTTAATGTGAATCTACATTATTTATCCCTGAGCTTAATGAACAGCCTTCCCAAATCACTGGAATATTACACATCCCAAAGTGTCAACACAAGCTGGGTTGTCAACATAATTACATTATGTAATTTGATAGCCTCGCTTCGAGCCTCATTCAGTTCTTTGGTTTCTGTCTGTCTTTCCTTCTGTCACTGTATCAAAGAGCAAACTTTAATATTTCCTCTATACCCTGGTGGCAGTAACTGATGCGTATCTGAAGTTGTCCCCTTGCTCTGCCTAAGGATTTATATTTATTTATAGCACCTCCCAAACCAACAGTTACTGCTGCAGATGGTGGTAAAATTAACTAAGCATGGTGGGTGGTGATTGTAGGCCGCATCGCTAATCAGAGGTAAAAATCTCCAGAGATTAAAGTGAGCACTTGCAGCGTCCTCGCTGTGTCGATGTGCTGTCAGCTCAGCATGATGATAAATGTTTACGGCACTACATTAAGGGGAAATTACCTCTTTTTGCTAGAGGCCAGATCATTCATTCACAGGCGTAGCATGCCCATCGTCAGCCCTGTCGTAAATTAGTCTGCACCTTTCAGTAGGAAGAAAGGTGGGGAGGATTAGGGAGATCAATCTTTTAGACGGGCAGTTAAAATCATTATTTGGCTTCCTGCAGGACACAGGTTGCGCTAAGGAGTGACAAATTGTCCCACGCTGTTATAAACATCCCTATTCATGGACACCCTGGGGTATGGTCGCTTTGTGTCCCTCTGTATGGAGATGACCAGACTGACAGACGGGAAGAGAGGATACTGAGTTAGTGAGGTTATTAGGGCTGCAGGACCTCCACAGTTATTCATAAGGAGCCACTGTAATAAGCCCACAGTGGCTTTCCGAGCCAAAGATTCACAGTGTGCTTCAAAAAAAATCCAGCCATATCCCCCCAGAATCTATTATTTTGAATCCCTCTCCTCCATCAAGGTTGGGAACTGAGCTGAAAGAAAAAAGTAGAAAGCTGAAGGCTTCCTCAGGCGTGGAATCCATGCAAAGTATCTGCTTTTGTGCATCAAATCTGTCCAAAAATAGTCGTAATAAACAAATTGGCTGATGTAAGATGCCCTTGTCATGCTGTGACTGACATTGTTTACATTTGTGTTCTAACTTAAGGAGAGATTTGCATTTCTAACAAACACAGATCTAAACAGAGTTTCCACATTGACATGATTCAGACCCACAGCAATCACTGCTCGACCGCATCATCTGCTGCTAATCCAGTTAATCTTTCCATTGGCGACTGTTCCAGGATGGCTGTTTCCTTGTTATTTTAGTAGAATGATTAAGCATTGTGGAATTAACAATGGCTTAACCTCTTCACAAGATTTCTTTACATCCTGCCTGCAGAAAGCTTGGGAAAAAATTCAATGGGGAGCTCTGCTGCTCTCGCTTCCTACAGAAAACACAATGTGAACCAAGATGTTCGCACCAATTACTAGATATCATTCATTGCATAAATGATACTGTGAGAAAAGGGACTTGCTTCCTTTATTGTGAAAGCTTGAATTTCTGTTCAGCATTTCAGTGGGATGGTGTGAACTACCTGGCTGTCTTTTCAGCAGATAATACCCCCTCTTACCTGCCCTGTGAGATTTTAATGAGGCAGAAGATTCCTGTAAAAAAATCACTTTTTAATTACCGGTAGGGCCCATTTCCTCTTCTGTAGTCCAATAATGACCGAGTCCAGGAAATCAATTTAGTGCTGTACTACAAGAGGGAGTAGCCACATTTACTCTCTGTGTTGAAAAATGACCAGAAACCTTGCATATTTTGCACAAAGACCAAAGTCATAAATTCAAACTATTGCATGGGAGCTAGTCCAAACTTCTCTGAAAAGGTATGTGGATAAAACTGACACAATGTTCATTTATTTCATTTGGGCTGTGCCAGTTAGCTTACTGAACACCGACTGCTGAATATGTACGATATGATGGCTCGCAGTATAAGAGATTCTACTGCCTTTTTGACATGTGCATATGTTGCCTGTATATACCGTATAGGTGTTGGCTGTCAGTAGAGTTGCTTTGTAATGTGATCAAAAGTAATTCACTGTGTTCAATTCTTATCATCTTCTTATTGTTTGATCCTGGTTAGTGCCAATTAGACACAGTTTGAATAAAGGTACAAATTCTCCTCCGGCATCGTGGGCAGAACATTTTCACACAGCCTAAACAAGTTTAATGAAATGAGAATTATATTTTTTATTTAAAACAGCATTAGCGCTCACACAACAACAAGATTTGTAATTAGTTCTTCAACAAATGAAGCTGTGACTGTTACAGGATCGTCCCACCCTCTTTTCAATGTTTTAATTTCATTAGCTGTAAATGTTCATCATGTTAGCATTGTCTTTGCACGCTCAGAAATTAGGAGCCAAAAACAAAACCTATCAAGATCAAACCCAGGATATAGTAGAGTTAACAGTCAAGTTTTTTTTTCTGTTTTGGATGTATTAGTCAATCATTGTTGTGAAGAGACAGATAGATGTTTTTTGTTTTTTTTTAAGTAATTATATGCAAGATCCTATAGTGCTCCGGATATAACAGTCCTCTACAATGCATTTTAGAGCTGTTTAAAAATAAAAAATGTAAAACTTGGCAGCCATGCTGTTGTAGCATGGTTTTGATGTGAGTAAGGGTAGTGTAATAGTATAGTGTATATAATAGTAGCATAAATAATGTTAAAGTATTTAAGTAAAGTATCGACAGATGACTTTAATCAAGAAGTGCCTTACAAATCCACCATTGTTTGAGCTAAGAACAAACTAAATTGGCAATCTTTTTCTACATCAAGACATATTTGTCACATACAGTTACACTGTGACTCTCAGTGATTTAAGTATTTCTGTCTCTGTTTCAGTAGCATATAAAAGAACAATCTCATAATTGATCCTCCATAAGCAACACCGTTGTGGCCACTCCTCTGGGGAATGTGGTTAATTCACAATTGGAATTCTGTCACTTCCACCTTTGCCAGGCGTCAACAAGATGCTGATTCAACAAAACTCTGCAAGCTGCCTCTTTGGAGGTGAAAATCTCACAAGATCTAGCAAGATAGCGTTATGTTTCAACCAAGCGCACGGCTGCTTTCCGCATGCTGGATCACATCCCCAACACAATTTCTGTCGAACAATGTATCAATAGATTGTTCAAGCATGGAGCTGAAAGTCTTCAAATGTTCATCTCTGTAAATGTTCACAGGCCGACTGAGATCCATGCAGTTTATCTTTCAGGCCCCCATCAGAAAAGCTGTGATCAATATCATGCATGTGTCTCTAGGGAGGCATAAAGCTGGTGATGTGAAATGATGCCGGATGAGGCCAGTTCGTGTCAGCTGCTTCCTGCATAGCAACGACTATGGGTGTGTGTGCCTTTATGTGATACGCAGCGCAGGCCTGTGTGTATGCATTTATGTAATATATCTATCTATCCATCCATCCATGCATCTACACATCCATCCGTCTATGATAAGAAATAAGGTATAGGAAATAAGGTTACTGCAGTAAAACTAGGCCAAAAGAAACACAAGCACATAGCTAAAACAAATCTGAACTAAATCTGAAATAAATACACTAGAACTCCTAGAAGTATTTGAAATGAATGCCCAAAAATGGATTTATTCACAGTTGTTACCACTGAAATGGACATGACATAGGAAACATCTGTTGTATATGTCCATATAAGCAGCTGAATAGTTGAAAACTTCAGATATATCATATCTCATTATTTATAAATATCCTGTATGTTTTACTAACCATACAGTATATCAATATATACAGTAAAACGTGAAGAATAGTGTAATCGCAATGGAAAGTTTAATGTTAATATACATTTTGTTGATTAATGGCACCTAAGAGAGAAATCTGAGTAAAAAGACAGAAAAAACGTCACCATAAAATATTGAAATAACCTTTAGCCCCTGTAATTCATCCCTTTGATTCAAAACCTTTCATGCATGCGGAGAGCCTTACATGTTGCCTTCACTTCAGCACACTCATTTGAATAAAGAGGACGAAGAAATACAGTAAGAATCTTAAAATACATCTAAACATCCTTCCTTGTTTACTTCCACCAGTCTAAACACAGTGGCACGCTCGCAGTGTGACGGTCACCCAGGGGATCTGCCTTGTATTTTATGCATTCACACAAACCTGTTGCTGGTCCTTTACAGCAGCCTCCTACATAATAAATGTGGAACGTACGTAGCAGAGGGAATAACACTAACCCTAACAACAGTACCAGCAAAAGTCATCATCAACAACAACATCATCGTATGTAAGAAATGTGCCAAAAGGAGATTAAGATTATTTATTCATTCATTTGAAATGATTATCTAGATCAAGGGTGAATAATCCTGGTAAAATAGAAATAATCATAATATAAACACAAAATAAGCATCATTTTGTGACACAGAAATATTTTTTCTTCTTCCTTACCTTTTTGTTAATCATCTGGCCACCCCTCAGATTTATTATGCGACCCCATAAGGTGAGTCTTGAAAGATATGTTGAGCCAGTGCTAAGGTTGAGATTTAAATGAGGGGTAAACTTCATAAATTAGTAAAGTTTATAATTCTCATGAAATATAAATTCAACGTTATCAGTCCTTGAAATCATATTTGGGACACTTTAAAATTAAATTTCGGGTAATGTATATGAATTTGGGGGCACGGTGTATTAGAATATGTAATATTGCTCATTCGGGGTATATTTCTGCCTCCCAGAGAGGAAGAGTTGTCTCTAGAAGAATTAACCTGGAATGTGGTTTAAAGAGGATGAACTCACCCCTACATCACCTGCTGGTGAGCGCAATGATTTTGTCATCATCATACATAAAATTCAGTTTCTTTGTTTTGTTTTGTTTGTTGGGGAGTGCATTCCCACTGCTACTGTTCCAGGTTAGGATGCAAAAACAGAGTTGACACAGGCTTTGGACTGTTCTGTTGCTGGGGCTGGGGTGGCTATTTCTGGACAGGCTCCTGTGATTCATCAGTGGCTGTTAGGAGGTCTGACGTGTCAAGATGTGTCATTCCGCTAATTGTCACTCTGACTTATCCTAAGCCCTCTCCAGCCCCTGAGCTCTCTTTTGACCTGAGATAATTCCAGCACAAAACTAAGCAGAGAGAGCAGGTTTTATACACCTCAGGGAAGGAGAATCTGGTTTGGTTCTCTGGAGGTTTAGTGTACAGCTGGACTTCAAACGTTTTTGATACTGACATGCAGGTTGGACTTTAAATCAATGGTAGAGAAATGCTGAAATTCTTCGTGGAAGTATGGAAACAGACTCCATCATTCATCATTCTGCCTTCAAAACCTGACTGCTAGCAGTAAGCAAGTACTAATACATGATGAAGTGTCCTGATATAACAGATAAAGTGTTTCTCATTGTGCGGATTCCTTCTCCAAGTCAGTTACTTTCTATATCAGGACACTTCAGAGTGTTATTGGTCTTATACCCCTTACCCTATACAAGGGTGTAATTTCCTAAAACTTAACTATGTGAAATTGCAGTTTCACATAAGTTCTTTTACTAAAGTCTCTCTGAACTTTGTTCTCTACTTTTCCTGCTACAATAGTCTAGATGAGAGAAGATCTGAGTTGAGGAAAAAGTTACCGCACTCATCTGAGTCACCTTCAGTTGCTCGCTCAAGGCAATGAGCTGAATGGACAGCGAGTTCCCCCTCTCAGGCGACATACAGCACAGGCCGCCCTACCTTATTGGTAAAGGTTGTTGGGGCTGTATGCAGTCTGAAAGTAATACCTCCAGATACAACTTAGGGCTGAATTAAAAGGCATTATTAACTTTGTTTTTTGTGTAATATTTTTATTTACAGTTATTTTTATTTACAATATTCTCCTAAAAAGACACTAGAGTTTAACATGCTCTGTGCTCTAGTATATACTTTTTTTTTCATTGTGCCCCCCGCCCCACTTCTTCTGAAACCAAACCTATGCCCTTGACCCAATATAAAGAACACTGCTTACCAAATAAAGGCACTGCAGGCTGTGCATCTATACTGCACAGACGGGCGTGTGCACATACCTTTCTTATCATCCTACACTTTCCAAAAGCAAAAACAGAAACTGTGCTCTAATTCATTTCTTAAAAGCCTGTAAGCTAGGCTGTAATTCAGTATTTTTATATCAACAGTGGATGGCATGACTACTTGTATGTGAAAGGGATCGATCGTAGTGACAAAACCACGGAGAATTATCACCCGACTCTGCAGTCCTCCTCAGCTCTGTGGAGCTTTATAGTGACATTCAGCTTATTGTCATAATTTCAAGGCCTGCAACCTTACTGTTTTGGTTCCCTCTCACTGATCTCATTAGCTTTGTTTCCTGATGCAGCAGACAACTGTTTTCAGGTACAAAGCTCTGATAATTGCATTGTACACTATCTGTCCAGCACTAAACGGCAGACACACAAAGTTCGCGACCAACCGGAGAACATAATGAAGCATTTAACGGCTAAAAAGCCACATATTTCCCGCAGGAGTTGGTGGAGACCAAAACAGAGATAAAAAGAGAGTGAATATTGGACTTATATTTGTAAGGTTTGGCAGAAACACGACTCCAAATGAATGATAATGTTGCTCTGCGTCTGCTGATGTTAATAGGTAACTGTTTGCTTTGTCAGCCATAACAACTTTATCAGATGATAATCTTGTGTTTACATCTTGCTGCCCTGCCCAAAATGTCCCCAGAAAAAAAGAAATCAATTAATGCAAGCTTGGAGTTTGTTTAGTCAGTTTAATCACGAGTTAGATTTGTTACATCTATTACTGTTGCTATGGTTACCCGCACATACAAGCTGACTTACAACAGTGATTAAAGCATTGATCCGAACTGTGATTGAGGTGTCCTGTAAGGCAATTTGAATGAACCCTGCCAGCCAACCAGAAACTATTTCCCAATATACTCAGGTAGGAAAACAAAAAAACAGTCTTTTTTAATCATTGTTGGATTATTGATTCACCTACCTGTAAGGTGATAACAACGTGCCATGTTTTTTTCTCATTATGTGTTATATGTTAGCAGTACACTTATTATTATATATGGTGTGAAAAGTACCTTTATTTCTATTTCATCCTTCATATTTTATAGATGTTTATAGATCCTAGTTTTAGTTCACTAAACTAGGATCTCTAAGAATCTGTTTTGTGCTTCATCTTGGCTGCTGTGACGCTTTCATTTCATTGCATGGGATCAATAAAGTTCATCTTAGCTTATCTTAAAGCCTAAACTCTACAAAATAAGTGGCAGCTTCAGTCATCAGATTCATCTAAAAGTGTACCATCTCCGTTTGATATATGGTGCAGTAAAAGTGAAAATAAGTCTACCCAGAGTACCTCTAAACTGTACCAAAGTGCAGTTTTTGAGTAAATGTACCCCATCCTCCACCAGATGTCTTCTGGGAGAGAGCAGGATTATGAATATATGAACTCTCTCCCAAAGCACAAATATTCAGGCCCGTACTGTCACCAAACTCAACTTTCCACATCTTCTCTACCACTGGCAGCGCTGATATGATTTATGAAGCTAAATTTAATGGACAATAGTGAGCAACAGTGCCTGTCATGACTTGTGTTTCATCAATACCTAAAAAAAATGTTCACTTCAACAATGACACACTGCTGCATTTTATAATGAAGGCATTTTTATGCACATTTGCATCCCAATATTATTCAGGATGCTCAACATTTCCATTTAGGGCATGAAAACACCATTTCCCATCTGGTATAAGCTCCCATCGCGATTATGTGCTGGGATAGGCTCATATTAACCAGGGTATCATATTTAATGTTATTTTTTGTGGTCACACTGAGTTCTCTTTCCATAATAATATCCAAAGTATTCAGCTTAATTATGTATGCTGGGGTATTTGTGATTAGGACATGAATATGCATATAAACAGCTTAGCCCAAATATGACCTCAACTGGAGCATGAGCTGGTATCCACAGTGCTCTGTGTGTGTGACTGTGCTCATTGGTGCGATGTCATTTTCGCTGAAATGTCCTAATAAGTTTGACTTAATAGGCCCACCATGGATACGCTGACATTTTTCACAGTGCATCTTTCTTCACTGATTAATGTCTTGGTTTTCAAGCTCACAATACCAAAGTACAGTTTATGGAGGCTTAATTCTGTGGTTATACGCATTAGAGTTTTTTTCTACATATATTTTGGAGCCTCTAAACTTGTAAAAGTTGAATTCACAATGTGAAATCCTTGTATGAGATAATCAGCGGTGTTTTGCCCAGTGGTGGAAGGATGACTCAGAGTCTTTACTTAAGCAAAAGAAAAAAATACAACGATGTAAAAATTCCATTGTAAGTTTTACTTAAAGCTGCACTGCCTCTTTCAACTCACTGTTTTGGTTTTCACTGTTTTGAATCAGTCTCACGGCTCTCATCAAACGTTAATTCAGGTTTAAGCGAAAATATCGAGGTATGAGCAGCAAATTACAACAAAAGTAAAGGCACTCATTATAAAAAATGACCCTTTTTTATAGAATGTGCATTATATACATTAATGGAACATTATTAAGAATGCATTAATGTGTCAGCAGCAGTTTAAGGCTGCACAGTAGTACATTAATATAATGTTGGGTAATTTAATATATAACAATGCATCATGTTTGATAAGATTTAAAATAGGTTTTGTATGTGGCTAACTAGCAACTATGAGAGTAAAATAAATATGAAGTAAAAATGTACAATATTGGCCTCTGAAATTCTAAAGAAGAACCTAAACGTACATAACTACCTTCCACCACTGGTTTGTGACACCTTCATTGTATTTCATTTCATTTTGTCTTTTATTTACCGGTAACAGGTAGTCTCATCAAGATAAAAAANNAAAAAAAAAAAAAAATCTCTTTCTCAGAACAGAAATAAGAACCAAAAGAAAAAATGGTGGAGGATGGAGCTTCCTAATCTGGGGTCCAGGGTCTTGGAGAGGTTTCTAAGAGGTCCCTGTCAAAATGAACGTTGGTTCAATTTCAGCCTCCCTGTTATCTCCCCTTTCGACAGTACAGAAAGGCAACAAAAGTCTTTGAAAAGCTCCACGGGATGAAACCTCTATTAAGTCCTTCAGACCTCTATTAGGTCTGGATTGATTTTTTGACATAAAAGTTTGGGCAGCTATGCTCTAACTTTATAGAATTTGTCAGGGACTTCCTTCAAACCCAGAGCATCCCAAAACATCTAAAGGGTTTCTAAACTAATTGCTTTTTT
>NTHP01000033.1:671276-698115 GCA_003416845.1 Oplegnathus fasciatus
GGGGGGGGGTATTTGAGAAAGCTGATCCTTTAAAATAGAAAGATTTTGGACTGTAGGTCAGACAAAACAACCAATTTGAAGACATTGCATTTGGCGGGCATTTTTCATTTATAGACTAAAAGATAAATAATTTACTTGTAATTGCACTTTTTATCATGCCTAGTTAAAATTCTATACAGGAGAAGGACTAAACTATTATATACAGTACATTAGAGTTGTAAGAGTTTTCTTGTTGCCTGTAATTAGGATTGTAGAGATGATAATGGGAGCTAATGGATTGCTAGACAGCAGCACCAAAGTGCCAACGAATCAAAGGAAGACAGTGAATTCCCTTATGAAATATGCATCAGTGACAGTGAAATAAAGACCAAAGGCAAGCTGTGTTTGTTTGGAGAATGGGGTGGGGGGCTGGTTGAAATAGGTTGCATAAGCATGCCATATTGCCATTCCCTTTTCTTTTTTTTTTATATTCACACCAGCTGCTGATGAAGGCACGAAGCAGCTTTGATCAGCAAGAGGAGGTGTGCTAAGGTTGACATTACAGATGTGGACCTGAAGGCGACTGAGGCTGCCTGCTCGCTTGATTTATTTCTTTATTTTTCATCAAGGAATTTTATTTTCTGAAGCTTCTGTTTGGAAAATAAAGAAAAGATGGAGTTTTGTCTTCAAAATTTAGCTTTAAAAAAAATTCATAGTTGTGATTGTCCAGAAAGATCTCCTTTACTGTGGGCTGTCTCATTCTTTTAATAATCTGATCACATGATTTGTATCCAAACCCCACCAGTATGTGCAGGTGGCAAATGTAGAACAGCAGAGTGCCGTACAAAGCAATACATCAAACTCTAACCGACTCCAGTAAACAATGAAACCTTCATGAATAATTGCTTCCAATTGTTCCCCCTGATGGAGTCACCAGGATTACCAATAAACGGCTGAATATGAGGCTGTCTGTGCTGATATTTACTCCTCTACAGTCCCACAGTTAACAGTTCTCAGTGAGCCGTTAAATTCTGCTCACTGAAAACTCAGATTGACAAAAGTGCAAACTCCAAAAGTCAGCATTTGCACAGGGCGCCTTGGGAAGGAAATTCAAATAGCACAGTTGATGCACCTGCGACTGAAGCTGTTCATTGTCATCACTAATTTATCTCTGGAATTTCAGGCAACACAGGTGCTCAGACAGTATATACAGGTCTGGAGATTACTGCTGCAGGAGCTGATTCACTGGATGTCTGGAGCTCTGTCACAGAAAACTTCTGAAAATAGTTCACGTTAGGAACTTTTCAGACTATATTTAAATTTATCACAATTCGATGCTGAAAAAGTTTAAATGCACGTAAAAACACAACGTTTAAATAGTAATTATTTCTATTAAACATCACAGTAAACATCACAATTATCCACAGCAATAGAGAGAGAAGATATTACACACAACCACTGACTTTTCTTGGCTGTTGTGATGTTTTCGGGTTAATAGTGGTTAAGATTATAAAGTTAAAGACTTGAATAACGATCAGTTTCAGTTTAAATGAGTGTACTTTAGTGCTTATAAATTAAACATTTAATTTAGATGAGGAAGGATGTCCTGTTTGAAAACTTATTCATTTACATGTGTATAAGTTTTAAACAACATTAGAAATCATAGCCAGTTGCATTTACTGTTGTTCAACTTTGGAGTATGCGCCATATACAAGCCACAAAAAAATGTATATATATTCCTTATACATTGAACAAACACTTTGCCCTTAATTATCTTTGCCTAAATGTAACTGGAATCATAATGTGTCTTGCTCTATGAGAAGCTGTTAAATTTGAACCCTTCTCACTTGCATCAGTTTGAATTTTTGTTATATCCCTTTTGTTTTGTCTCATTTATTATGAATAGTGCTGCATGCCTGTGGTGAGGCTCGCTCAACGCACCGCGTTTCTGACCGTGGGTTTGATGCAGAGAAAATGACACTGATATTGTCAAGAGCACCACATGCCAAGAGGTATACCACCTACTGTGACAAGGCTGCCACAGAAGTAAATCAACCCGCTACTCTCTGTCAACTAAGAACTGGACTCTGCATCGCTATTCAGTGAGACTACAAAGTCAGCGTCCAGCCGATTCAGCTGTGCTTCCTCTGGTTATAAAATTTAAGACATCAAAGATTACTGTTGGTATTTTGGGTCTCAACATTCAGGACTTGGCTCTAAATTATCACAGATTCAGGACCAGAGTTACATGGCAGCAGAGGAGAGGTCTTTTCTAATGTTAGTCGGTTACGTGTGAATTAATGTAAGAAATAATTATAAGGAATGTAAAAACTGCTTTTAGGATTTTTACTGTCTGCAGCACAAAAGTACGTACTGTATCTAAGGGTTGGGAGGTTCAGATCCAATGACTCAGAAATGTCGAGCTTTCAGAACGCACTGTGCTCATTTCCTAGCCAAAACACAAGCATTACTATTATTAAAGCATTTTCATGATAATACATTACCTTGACACAAGAGCTTTTGGCAGGGTCTCTGCTCTATTTAACTATCTTACAACTCCCTTTTGTTAAAATATGACTTCCCTGTTTGTGCCAGTTACAGGCCACGCACCTCCGGCTGTACCAGAGACCTGTTGATGTTGTCGCATTTCCTCGCTCGCTGAGAGAGATCAATAAATGTCAGATATTACTTGATATCCTGTTATTTTGGCCGCCTCCATCCCCAGATACACACACATACACAACGTCAGCAGGACGTCTCCAAGAAAATCTAATTCTTCGGCCTCTGCGAGCTTCGTTTCTTCAGGTACACATCTGCCGTCACCCCTTAAATTGAGCTCATGAATTATTGAGGTCTGTCCCGCTGCTCCGACCCTAAACTGTAATTAGTTTTGCCCAACACTTCTCATCATGATACACTTTGTGAGCTGCAGGAGGGGGGCAGGGTTGNNNCATTGTTCCTTTAAGACAGGAAAACTGGAAAGTGGAGGAGAGAAGGGTAGAAAGAACCAATGAGAAAGCGGGTTTGCAGGAACTGTTAGTGGCACCTTGGTGAGGAGAGTTGTGCTTTGGGGGATATGGGGGTGGGGGGGGTGGGGGTGCTCTTGAGAGAGTCTGAGAACGAACGAGAAAGAGTGAATAGGTGGGGGGAAGAGAGGGAGAGAGAAAGAACATCCATGCGCGGGAGTGGGAAGACAAAAAAAAAATCCTCATCGCCAGGCTACACACTGCCTTTACAATGACTGTTTATCCCACTTTTCTGAGAGCCAATTATCTGCTCCCGCGTGAGTCATGGAGATCATTTAGACTGGTGGTGTGCGCAGAGTATCAGCAGAGCTCCCTCACGATACACACACGGTAGAAGGACTGAGCGCAGAGATGCTTTTACATGCTTTAGGCAGGTGAGTGTGCTGATTTTTTCATGACGGTGCTGCGAGAGGCGACGCTTTCCTCCTCCACTCTTAAGCGGTTGGATTTGTACTCTCCGCATGCTGCTCCATACGCGTATATTTCCAGGCTGTTGTCTTAGTAGAGGAATATGCCTCCTCTCTGGCTGCATCCATCTCTCACGCTGTGTCTCTCCTCCCTTTCAAATTAAAATCCCCCCTTGTCTGCTTCGCATGCTGTCTTCTCCTCTTCCATCTTTCTATCCTTATTGTGTTCTTTTGCCACTGACAGTGAGACATGTCGCCACGTCTGTTTCAGACAAAATAACTCATTTCAGACATACAGTGCTGTCCATGCAGCAGCAGTTCACCTGCTGAGCCGGGCTGCAGTGTGCAATGTTTGCCTGTTTGACGATCCAACTTCTCACCACTCTGTTTTCTAGTCATCACATCAATTATTGTGCCTCCTAATTAGCCTGGCATTTAGCCCTTTCAACATGGCTGGAGTCATAAATACACAACTATGTCATTATGTCATGTTTGTATTTTCACTTCAGTGAGGAGTCTTCACATTCTTACAACTCAGTCTTCCTTTCTCGCACTCCTACCGGCTTATTTCAAACAGTGAGAACTTCATTTCACTTTTTAGGAAAACACTCCCCGTGCTCGGAGCAGAGGTTACCAAACAGGTAAACCTGGGCTGTCCCGTTTGAGTGCTTTAGCGATTGCGATGAATCGCCTGCCCGACCCGCTTGGCTCTATTTCATACTATTGTCTGCTCACGGTGATTAACTGCCTGCGCTTGTGGCTCGGGTGATTTCTGCTTTGTGTTGAGAGCTCAACTGAAGCTGGCGGACGGGACCGTGTGAGGGGGGGGGGCGGCTGCCAGGATTGGAGGGTCAGCTGATCGGCTCTGAGGTACAGGAGATTTATGACCCCCCAGAACAAAGCTGTGTCTGCTGAGGGACCATAAACCATAAATCAGGGAGAAGTGGGTCAGATTGGGTCAGTGCTCATCTGCTCACTGCAGATCTGCTCTCTCTTTTCCTAAAGGTGCTTTTTTTTTTCCTCACCTGACTGTGTGACACTTTTAGTGACTTTTCCGGTCTTTTCTCCTGGACAACCTGTTGTTAAGTGAATTTATCCATCCCTGGTTTCTTTTCTGTGCTGGTAAACTCAGAGATATTCAGCTGTCAATCACATTTGCTAATGAATTCCTGTTTTCTATTTTAAAAGGCCATTAGCTTCTGTAAGTGAATCACCCCTAATCCTTTTATTATCTCCAGCTATGTTAACACTGTTGGCCTTTAGTCTCTGCTCATCTTAATCATCCTAATTATATCATGTTTGTCTTTTTAAGAGGCTGATGAGAATGAAATGGCATGTTCTCATTCTGGCAGCGACTTGTTACTGATTGTACACGAGGCATTACACTCTGCTCCGTCTGATTCCTGTCTGTTTGATTCTGATCGCTGGTTTGACTAGTTTTGTGATTTGTCTCCCTAAGGGCAGCCGAAGCCAATGTGAAAAATTGATTTTCTGCAGAAGGATTAGCAGTGGGGTTATAGCTATAGGCATGCATTACATTACAATGATTCATTCCGCATCTGCACATCAAAGTGGGCTAAACAAATTCTTTATTAGGTGTTGTATAAGACTGATATTTTACAAAAAACATGCACAGGCATACAGCAGACTGTAGTTTTCACTGTCAATGCAGTGGGCGACGGGTATGGGAATAGCAATGAATAACTTGAAGCTGTGTTTTCGGAGTTCAGACAGCTTGAGTAGGGAGATAAATAATCTCTGCTAGGAAGGATGGATCTTAATTTATTTGTGTCTGTATTGTTGCTCAAAGAGGCATTGCATACTGCTGCTGGAAATCAAACAAATGCAAATACTGGCTGTGGAATGGAAATGACTGCGAAACATCAGAAGTCTCTCAGTATGACTGCCATAACAGCAGGGATTTGTACTTGTGTTTACGACAACACTGATAATATTTTCCCCCATTTTAGGGTGAGCGGGAATTAAGCATGAGCGTGAAGCATGCTGCGTTAATGTTTCTCCCTTTATTATGTTAATGCCTGGCAGGTTTACAGTGTGTTAGTTATGTATGGAATTGTCATATGCATTCATAGGCATTGTGAGAAGAGAAACATCCACAAGAAATACATGACAAGCTCCCTAAAAGAAGTTTTAATCAACTGTTTCCTAAACATCTTTACAGATACTTGCTTTTTATTATGGAAAGTGGAAAACACCACAGCTTGAAAAGGCAAAAGTGACCTTTTTCTGAGCTAAATGTTAATTTATACACTGGAATCATTTCAGTTGCCATCTAAGCCATTTTCACACAGAGTGTTTTGTCTGCTGTTAGTGGCTTTTCACACATTTAGTTTACATGTTGTTCACAATCACAGAGAGTCATTATGCTGAAGTTTTGTCGCTATGATGGCTTTTACTGTCAGCGTTGCTATAATGGGTTACACAAACAGCATAATCAAGTCTCCAGGGTCAGCTATTAGGTCTGTGTTTGGTTTATTACTGCAGTCCAGTCTTATTGTCACATTAGTGTGGATGTGGCTCAGGACTTTACTGTTGTTGGAAAACTGTTGTTTTGCCCATTAAAATGATTCCCACAGCAGTTTAGTGGCGTTATTATACGATAATGTACAGCACAGAGCTGCAGTGTTTTTATGACCATCTCAACAATGAAGAGTAAATGAGGAAAAAAATAATGGTATAACATATGCACTTGGAAATGTATCGTTTTTAATATATACTCAACAGCACATTTGGCTTGTCCCAGTCCAACACTTTTAGGCTTTAATTTTGGCTTTGGAAGGCAGAAAAATGAACTTCCTTCGCTATTTTACATATTATTGTTGGGAGAAAGCTTTATATTGTCAAAATGAAATAAACTATCCTGGAGCCAAGAGAAGCAGGTCATACATTTAGTCAGTGGAGTTTGATACATTTCTAAGACTAAAGTTTTTCTGAAATCCTTCAGTTAAAATGAAAACATGTCAAACACAGTTGCGTTTTCCACAAGACAACTGATGCATAATTGTTGGAGAATTTTCAGCCACACATAATAATTATCAACACAGTTTGGACAATATGTAATTAAAATCCCTGTTTAATTGATTCCTCTGAATCATAGAAGATTTACAGTTCTGCAGAACGCTGCTCTGTACCTTTAGCAGTTTGTCTCCGGAGAGCCCACTGTGCTTTGAAGTGAAATGTTTCACTGTGCTTTGAATTCAACATCAGGTGTGCATCTGTTCTATGGGCTTAACTCATCGACATCATCGAGCATGATAATTTCTCCCCAGACAGCCTTGAACGAGCCGTAATGTCATATGCAGCAAATTGATGGCCCTATGCTTAGCGGGAAATAAATCAACGTGCCATGCAGAGTGAGATTTCAAAATTATGGCATAAAACGGGGCTGCGGGAGTCACTTTTCCTAAAGGATTTTAGGTATTTTTGGACATATTACAGCCATGCATTTCTAAAGGGACATTACTGTACTATACATTCTTGATAAGTAGCTGATGAATTGAAGTTACTTTAATCACAATTTGTACTCAGCTGAAGGAATCACATTGACAGGTCACATATTATGCACAGCACTGGGCTTTAACAACCCATATAGGAATAGGAAGACAGGAAAAATGGCCATCAAAGCCTCATTTCAGTGCAACGTTCAACAATCAAGCTCAGATATGGTGTCGGATTTTATTGTAAAGCATGAGTTCTGATATTCAAACATGAAGCGAAAAAGAATGAACCAGAATATGCATTTCCAGTCTTTAACCTTTAGGATCCTGCAGATGTTAACCTGCTGGGTGATAAATGGATTTCCATCAGTTCATATTTAAATGGAAAGAAACAGTCAGACATTTCAAAACTATAATGATATTAGCAAGATTATTTTTCAGTATTGGTATTCATCAGAATGACAAATGTATGCAAAATCATATGTAAAATAATCCAACAGATGTTCAGTGTAATAAACTGTGTTCCATTGAAATTGCAATTAAATCAGAATTTGCTTGGAATTTTGTTAAACAATACCACAGTCTGATAATTTCATCACAACACGATTCCACGATTATTGCCTAAGTTTGCATCTCACCAGGCTGAGACCCAAATGTGGTTGTAAAGTCTGGATTCCATAGCACCATGTTAACTGATCGATAAATCAAAAACACATTAAGATATATGCATTGACTAAAGCCATTCCTAAAATTGTGTTTTCAGATTTCAGTACCTTTTGTCATATTGTGTGACTCGGTGTCCTCTTTGTGTTTTGTAGCTGACACACTGCAGTGAGCCTGGACATATGAAGCCCAAGTTCCTACAGATCTTAATGGAACGCAGCCAGATAAATTATTAATGTCAAGGTGAGAATGAAAGAATGCAGCACACACATACACACTTTCTCAGCACTGTCTTGTCACTGGTCCAGTACAAATGCAGCTTTTTGCTGTTGGCAGCCAAACTGAAGCTGCTTTGTTTAATGGCACCACAAACCTTAATGTTAAAGGAATGGTTCCATATTTTGGGGGAAAACACGTTTTCGCTTTCATGCCAAGAATTAAATGAGAAGATTGATATCACTCTAATGTTTGTACCCTAAATATGAAGCTACTGCCAGCAGCTGGCAGCTAGCTTAGCATAAAGACTGGAAACGGGAGGTACCAGCTGGCCTGGATCTGTCCAAAGCTGTCAAAGTCCACCGACCACCACCTGTAAAGCTCACTACTTAAAACGTTATATCTCACTGTGTTTTTACAGGGGTTATGTGCCGGGCTATTACTTGTTCGGGTGCAGTAACTTTCTGGAGTCTTCGTTAGTTGCCTGACAACCTCACTGTGACAACAAGATCCAAGGTAGTTGGATGGAGGCAGGCTAGCTGTTTCCCCCTGTTTCCAGTCTTTTTGCTAAGCTAAGCTAACGGGCTACTGGCTGTAGTTTCATATTAACTGTACAGACATGAGTATGGTATCAATCTTCTCATCTAACTCTAACAAGAAAGCAAATAAGCGTGTTTCTTCTTTGCTTGTTCTCACCCAGTTTTCCAACTGTTGACCTATAGATCAGGAGTTCATTAATCTTTAGGCTGCTGCCTCCCTTAATACAGTAATGTATCTCACATTTATTTATCTTTAAAAAGGTTTTTGTCATGGATGTCAAATGACAGGACCTTTGGTTACTTTTTAGAGATGTAATTCATCAACTTAATGCACCCTCACACATACATTATTCTGGTGCAGGGGTGAAGAGTTATGTCCAAGAAGCAGTTTGCAAACAAACCAACAACATACTGTATATTTACACAAAAATGTCATGCACGCGCCATTAAAGTGACGGCTGAAAAAAATTGTTTGTGGGAGCTTATTTTTGGTGGAAATGTGTCAACACATTGGAATCCAGTGAAGATTTTTTTTTTTTAAATATGGAAGTTCCAGAAAGTGTAACACGTACTTTCTGTCAAGCTGAAGTAGCAAAAGCAAGTTTTTGGCCTCCTCTGATAGGAAAGAACACAGCAGGAAACCAACCAAACAAGAAAGTGTGTGATCAACACTAAAAATGCAAAAGAAATAGAAAAAAGTTCCAGTCTGAAAATAACTAGAATCATAGTCGAACACCTGCAGCTCTGAGGATGTTACAACTTTTCATTACTCGTTGGTAAAGTCCGAATGTCACCCTCTGAAGTCTGAAGCTAATGTAAGCCAAGGTCTTCATTTAGTTTTTTGCAGAATTATTTTAATTAAGTGATATTGTAATGTTATTTGGAGGCTGTTTGGGAGGCTTTGCAGTGTGCCAACGTCCAATGGTAATGAACTGAGAACACGGGCTTTCTTAATGTAGCCTAAATTTGCATTTTGCCCACTGCAGAACTTAAGGCAAATTGCACCTCTCTGCCTGCCAAATTCTAGTCTGGTGCTGAAATACTTCCTCTTTTCTGGAGTAATGCTGGTTTTTGAGGCTGTTAAAATAACACGTTAGCTATTCAGGAGTCAGAGCAATAAATCTGTAACAAAAAGCTTTTCTTTCTCTATTGATTAGCAGTTTATCCATCCTTTGTGTTAGTGCTGAATGTCACTGTGGCTGAACCTGGTTAACTGCAGCTCACTCTGAGCTCTCTCTGAGTGTTTGACGTGAGCTGCAGTTTGGTAAAAGCACTAAGCTGCAGTGCACAAGCGCATTATTTGTCACCACATTGTATGTCACATTATTATCACAAGTATGTTTTGGTCCTCATCAATTAGGTATACAATGTTTTTGAAATAACATGAAAATATTCAAAAGGCAACAAAATAAACAGAAAAACGTTAAAGGTTGTGTATGTAACTCTCAGAAAATCCTGTTGCTCGCATGAGGGAGCATCCTGGGCATCGGCCAAAACAGTGACGTGACACACACGAGTCTGAACGTGATTGACAGGCATCATGTTGATAGATGACATAAGTGAAGTTACGCTGTTATTATAGATTGACTAACGTTATGTTATTGTTATTGTATTTGAAGGAATTATTCTTATTATTCTTATTTCACACTTATTTGTGAGTTGTCGTCGAACGGCGTAGCCGTGGCGGCCATTTTGTGCATTTCGCCATGAAACATCAAGTTGTTGTAACTCAAATATACATCGGCCACTTTGCCCCAAACGTCACATGTCCCGGCCTGAAGACATGTACATGCCAATATTCAGTCGTAGTCATTGCGCCACCTACGGACAACAGGAAGTCAGCCTTATGTGACAAAGATCATCCGATTTACATAAAGTTTACACGGCGTGATCTACACATGATATCCAGCAACATGACGTATAATTAGTATGTGTTCTCTAGTGCCACATAGTGGTGTCGACCGGTTTCCTGTGAGGAAACCGCGGCTGCCGCTCCCCCCGACTTGCGCAAGGATGCGAGGGCCCATTCATCACTGTTTGCAGCTTTAATTTGAAATTGGATTTCTAAAGTGCAATATCATTATCAGCTTGCTAGCTAACACAATATAGGCTAGTGACGTTGAACTAATCCATTCTCGTTGCATGACACATTGTTTATATGATATGTCGGTGTTAGCTTTCTAGCCAGCTTTATCAAAAACTGTTCGTCTAGCTTTCACTGAGAGGCTCAGCAACATCAATCCTAAACTAACGTCAGTTATAAACAGATGATAGGGGTGGGATGAGTAACGTTAGACTGGAGATAATGCACATAAAATCTACAAAATAACAGGTTCTAAAGAACAGACCGGCAATGTTGACCTGAGTTTTCCCCCAGACGTTGGTCACATTCCTGTTTTGCCAGACGGGCTTCACTAGATAAAACCTTTATTTTTTTTGTGCTTACGTGGAGTTTGTGTTGGAGTCTGTGTTGTGGTGGGTGCCGGTCATTTGCTGACGTTAGCGGACTCCATTTCTGAGCTAAAGTTAGCTAGTGTTGCACACAGTTGGCTCTGTAGCGGAGCTGAGGAGAGGCAAGGCACTTGGGAGCGCGCATTAACGTCGCATCCGGATTTTCCTGGACAAACAGTCCCGAGTTCTTCACATAAAAATCAGTCCGCAGGCTGTATAGGCAACCGAAAAAGTCGGGGAAGGTCTCATTTTTTTAAGTTATGTTACAATCCATTCACACATTGGCAATAAAAAACGATTAATACATATAAATTGTTACATATAGAACCTTTAACCATAAATTAGCAACTTCTGTTCGCTTTCAACTCTCGACATTCACCCTCTGCCAAAATTTACATTTACAGTAGCCTATCAAAGAAGAATGCAACCAAACACTAAAAATGTAACTGTTTATCCTGCAGAAATACAGTATGTGTTGTTGTGCTGCAAGGTGGACCCAAGTGCAGGACACAGACACAGAGGTAAGGTGAAGTTAGGAAGGTTTAGTGTATGGTATCGGGTTAGCTCGGGGAAGGCAGGCAGGTAAGCAGGCAGGCGGGAAGGCAGGTAGCCTGAGCCGTGAGATTACCACAGTAGCCGAGTCAACGATCTGGCGAAGACTGGGTGGAGAACCGGGGTTGATATAGTGCAAGGTTGATGAGCTGATAGAAGGCAGGTGTGTAGGCTGATCAGGGAGCCAGGAGCCGGGAGAATGAGAGAGGGAGCGCCACGCCCACACCACACACACACAGACACAGAGAGACAGACGGGAGCAGGAGACACAGGGGAAATGGGAAACGCAAGGAAACAAAAAGGGAAAATACTGGGGCACAGCCGTGTGTAGTTATATTGGTAATCCTCTCATCCCTTTTGCCAGTGGTGATGTTTTGTGTTAAAAGCTATATTAAAACATGTTTAAATTTATTGAAAAATGAATGACATCAGCACTTGAGCATTTTCATATATAGAAATGCCAAGTAAGTCATTGGTGCAATGACATGATCCCTCACCGGCTTCCCACCCATGAACACAGCAGGATTAAAAAAACAGAAATTCTGGTGAAAATGAATTTAAAAGAATATATCACTATGCAAACACTAACTTAAACATTTATTGTTTGAGAGGGAATGCATAATCAGCAGCTCATTTGCATTTTCTACACATTTCTCTTTTTACTTTCTAATAACAGAAGCTTTTTTTTAGCTGTACTCAGAAGTGAACAGGAAGTATCTTCAGCATGAAACAGCTTTTGAAACCAGACATAAAATTTGAAAATCTGTTAAAAAGAAAAAAAAAAAAAAAACTCTGCTCCTTTAAAGAAGTCTGGATATTTTTCCATTCAAAATTTAGTACATTTCAAGTGTGATCACGATGTTGGCTTCACAATCATGTGCTCTTGTAGTGGTGTAACTGTACAAGCATATCATGTTATAAACAATCAAGGCGCTTTGTTTTTCAGAAAACAAAATATTCAGTATGTTCAATCATAGTATTTTGGAAGTTCTATTGATGGATCAATGGGAGTCAATTATAAGACTGTGCTTGAAGACTCAGACCTTGTTCCACTGTTGATTGGCGGAATAAATACGTTTGGATGAAGCCAGCACAGTTTTCTTTGGATGTGTATCAACTCTGCTGGTTGCACATGCAGGGTCACACTGCAGAATCAGCTACCACAGATGTATTTCCTATCCCTCGGCTTCTTGTTGCCTTTGTATCCTACGCAGGATAGTGTGAGCAGGTAGAGACAGAGCAGCAGAATGAATGGGCGGCAGAGCAGCAGCGAGGTGGACCAGAGAGATTAGCTGGGAAATTGACACTGACAAATCTCATACATTAAGGCTTCCTGGGAGGCAGCTATCGGTAGAAGAGGCAGCAGGTACCATATCCCATAAATGGCACTGGGTTTCTTTAATACTCTGCTTGCAGCACATTGGAAAGCTGAACCACCCTGTCGTCTACCGCACGAAAGATAAGAAAGCCAGGTGTGCTCAGAGACATTTCATTTGACTAATGTGTTTACAGCTAGAATAATGAATAGAGTGAAGAAGATGAGAGTAATTAATTTGAGCTGTTCTAGCTAAATAACAAAGCAAATACGGGCAAAACTGTTTCATTTCCCTTTGGAACTAGAATTTTTTCCCCCCCTTTCTCGCCTGCTTTAATGAGATAAAGCCAGCCTTCTTTGATAAGGAGTCTTAGTTACTGTTGTTAGTAGCCCAGCAGCCTTTTGATCTGTTCTGAGGGTGTTTGCTCAGATTTTCTTTATGGAAACGAAGGGCAAAGCTGAATACAGCATTTGCATACATTTCCCATCCTTTGAGTGCTCACAGAGCCTAAAAATATGACCTTTAATTATTTTACAAAAACAGAAATTCATACAATCCAATACAACAAAACAATACAAAAATAATCACTTCACAATTTTATCTTCACTGGGTATCATTAAGACTTAAATTAGACCATTCTCACTCTGTAAATCGTAGATAGGCTGTACATTTCTTTGTGTCCTGAGAGTAAAGAGTGTAATTACCAAACATAAACAACTCTTTGGCCTTTGCAGTCGCACTACTTGATGTTTGCCGAGTGTTATTCCCAGCGACTTAACCCCGCTCAAGAGGTTCATGGTGTCTTCCTTCTATCTTTATTTACTTTGGACAGTGAAGTTGTTTTCCTGAAAAAGAACCGGTGCCCTTGCTGTTGCCTAGCAACAAAGTGAGTCCATGGGACTTGCAGGATCTCTTCCCAACTACCTTGAAACTTGTCCTCTTTAGACGTGTGGGAAAGTTTATTTGCGTATCCATCATTGTTCATGATAATGAAGTGCCATTCGCAATGATGGAGGAATGAAGATGGTAATCAAGTTGATGGCTGGCTTATTTAAAGCACACAGGTTTAAAGGCATGATTTAGTGTTTTTTTTATTGGCTTTCTGTCACAATGAAAACTGTTTTACCAATGTGTGAATTACTCGGGCAATCAGGTTGTCAGAGTATGTGTGTATATGTCTGTACTGCTGCTTTGATTGTATTCAAAATAGGCTCAATTTAAAGTCCCTCTTGCAATATTACAAAAATGTAGAGGTTTTGTTTTATAGCACACTATTGTACAATAATATTGTACAGGAGCATCTTGGCAGCAGCAGCTTTACGCAGACCATTTTTCACTCAGAATGGTGAATTCGTCAGACTTTTTATTTTGGTGCTTCATCAAGGAGACAAGCTGTTAAATATTCATGGCTGCGTTGTGTTCTTAAAATAAGGCTCATTAGCACTCCCAGCCTCTTTTCAAGTTCCGCCTTTCTCTTGTCACTCTCAAAAGAGCAACACAAACATGTTATTCATCTCTCGCAATCTCTGCGCTCAAAGTGGGTTCCAGTATTACACCGAGCGATGCCTTTATTTTGAAGTCAGACCAATTCTAATACCATTACAGTACATTTTAATTCCTGTTCAAGTACCCGTAAGAGTATTGATTGAGTCTATTTAAGTGTTGTAAAAAATGTTGGTGCTGTAAGAACAGAATTGATTTCTTAAAATAATGGGAACATATGCTCCTAACAGGATTACAAATATTGTATTTCCCCCCAAAAAAATAAATAAATATGGGCAGCACACCGGCTCAGTGGTTAAACTTTGAACCTCCTTGTTCCAAAGGGTTCTTCCTTTGTGGAGTTCGTCTGATCTCCCTTTGTCCATATGCTTTTCCTCTGGGCGCACAATTGGAGACACTAAATTGGAATGAATGTGTTGTCTGTCTGTTGTGTGATCAACTGCCAACCTGTCCAGGGTGTGATCTGCTACAGTCCATGCTAGGATAGGCTACAGCCCCCTGCGTCCCTGCACAAGATAAGAGGCATAGAAAATGGGTGGAAATATTGATGGATAGATGGGTTATTGTTCATGACAATTTACATTCAGGGTAGTGTGCTAATCCAGTTTTCTTTATGCTCTCTTGTCAAAATACCTGTGCAGCAGTTCTGGGGTATGGGACCCTAAACTACAGTTGCTTTAGGGGGGAACAGTAGGAACTGGGGCTCCAGTAAAGGTATTTTAAATGACTTCAATGACAACTAGACTAATTTGTTGTTGAGTGTCTGTTAATCAACGTATCTCCTAATAAACTAAGTGTTTCACCAGTTGATTCCATATGGAGACAAAGCAGTCCTAATGTCAGCTCAGACTCAACCTCACCCAGATATCCCAGCATTCTTTTTAGTCGAGTGAAAAAATGTTCGTCCCTTATGTCCCTGACACAAATAGAAGAGTGAAAAGACACTTTGAGTTCAAGGTAAGCACCATGGACACACTGCATTTAATGTGATCCAGGTATATTTCATTGTAGATGCACAAAAGGACCCATTTCAGAAAATCCCATAATTTAAATCTTTAGTAAACCTTACTGATGAAATTTTAGTAGTGAAAACACAATTAGAAATGTGTATTTTTGCATCTGTGGCGTCACTGTTTAGCAGCATTCTGTGAATTTGGAGCACTTTATTGAATATAAAACTTTAATTAAAAAGGTAACCACTTTAATAGGTAAGTGGATAATTTTTACTAACCCATCTGTTGCATTCTGTGCAAATTGTAAAAATCCAGTTTTGTTTCATCGTGAGAAGCTTCCAACATTTTACACACACACACAGTTGTGTTTTTAATAAGTCGTTTCTGCAGGAGGGAGGTTCACCTCACTTACAGGCTTGGTCCACCCATAGGCAACCTATTAACATCCACTTTATCAGCTTTTTCATATTTCATGATCTAGCTCATCAAACTTTAATGCAGCCTTGCTTCTACACGTTTGTGTTTTTAGTGGAAAGTCATGTCTGAATTGAAAGCTTTACCTGTAAGCCTCTTGCTTGAATCTCGACCACAGCTCCAAATGGAAATTATAGACTTATTCCTTATCAACCTGGTTATTCATGACCTCTACACATACATGCTCCCTGTGGCTATTCAAAAGATCTTGGATGGATCATGGCTTGCGAAAGGACATCATTAGTGGTGCAAAATGATTTCAGATTTCACAGAGCCAAAAACCTGCTGAAAGCAGACGATGGGCCAAACGCCAGTGGTTTCTCTCTCTCTCTCTCTGCGGACATGGCATTCAGGCTGCTGTGCCACACTAAAGTATGTCTGGGGTAATGTGCTGCCCTCAGATTGCTGGAGTCCTACTGAGCCTGTGGGACGCTCGATTAGCCTGTGCCCAGACCTGATATGCAGTGACCATGGCCAAGCACCGATAGATGAATAGAAAGAAGAGACGTGGAGGAAATTGTAAAGGTGAAGGATGGTTAGAATGCAAAGGTGTGTGTTCATAATGTGCAGGAAACAGTGATATTGTTTGAGGGGTTTTATGCATTTGCCATTGAATTATTGGAACCCGAATGTTTTTTTTCTAATGACCTACACCAGTATGGTTTCTTGTAAAAATTCATGCTAGTCCTTGAGAGAGCTCCAGTGTGAATGAAGAAGATTTTAAAAGGGGTGACTGTGAATGTGGCAATCACTCTGAAAAAACAAAATGGCAATGGCGATGCACAAAGCATTTGCAGCACTACTGAGTATGGCATTGGTGATTTCAATTCGACCTCAGTTCAATGTGCAACATTTTGGATGGGTTTTCTATGGTAACATAGCACGAATTGATACTTACCCTGGGAGCCACTGCTCTTGGACTGTGCTCCCTGCATTCTGATTGTCTCCTGATAGCGCTGGGGTTCAAAGCTCAAACAAATGCTCGGTCTCCAAACTATAGTCAATGGTAGAGCCGTAGGCTAGGCTTTTGATGACATCACATATTACAGTCTTGGTTTTTTTTTGTTACTGGGCATAGGGAGAGTTACTCATGTTCACAAATATTGGTTGAAACTAGTCCAAAGGAAAAACATTTGTGAGTCAGAAATTCAGTTGTATCTGCTCAGGCTGGATGAACCTGAAATTCTCATTCCAGTTTTTCAAGGAGGGAGAAACGTGTGGATTTGGCTGCTGTCCTAAAGGCACAATATTGTAACTGTCTGAAAGTCAGTACCATAAGTTGACATAAAATACAGCAGCAAAATATAGCATTGTAATGTGTGTTTCATGTATGTTGTGCTCTCTTAGACCATGAATGTTGTGTGTAGCCTGAAATAACAGTGAAATCTAGCCTCTCTTACAGTAGCACATCCGGCCAGACTTTTGTCAAATCTGAAATAATTCTCTCATTCCTGTCTGCTTGATTCCAACTAGTAATTATTTTCATTGTTAATTAATCTCCTAAGTTTTTATTTATTTTTGATTAATCATTCTGCCTATAAAATATCAGGAAACAGTGAAACATAACCATCACAAGCTCAGACCCAAAAGTCACATTTTCAAATTGAGGAAAATAGTAAATCCTCATATTTGATAAGCCAGAACCAGCAAGTGTTTGGCATTTGTCTTTGCAAAATGTTTTGTCATTACTATTAATCAATTATCATAAGTTGTTGAATAATTTTCTGTTGATCAAGTAATTGATAAAGTGACTAAACATTTCAACACTAGTTGTCTATACATGCTTATTAACTTTGTTTTTGTTATTTAGTTTGGATTTTAAATGGTGCATGTATGAATGGATGTTTTGTATGTGTAATCCACTAATTGTCACTCGAAGTCATGCAGTATATTTGGTTTATCTGTGTAGTTCCACAACTCTAAACTAAAGGGCAGTAGATGTTGGTTGGCACCGGGAAAAAATGGCATGTTGAAAAGGGCAGCACTGTGGGCAGGAGTCCAGGCAAAAAAGAGGGTGGTGTTTATTAATAACAATGTTAATAAGAAATAAGAAAAGCTTTGGGAGTTAGAAAAAAAGATATATTGAAAAGGAAAAGCAAAAATCTATCACAAAACATAAAACAAAATCAAAAGCTATGGCCCACAGCTTCACAGCAAGCTACAACCTGCTCTCCTACTACTTATAGATACCATCTGCTCAGGTAACCACGGGTGAGCCAGACTGATACAATGCTTTCAAAGACTACAGAATGACAAACAAAAGCATTCATTTAAGATTCCTCTGTTACTGCTAAAATTCATCTATAGACGCCCATCCGTACCAACTGTAGTAGAATGTAATTTACTGCAGAACACTGTTACCCTTTCTTCACATCTTGACAGTGCCCAGCCACTCACTGGTTTAACGACCTAATCATGCACACCTGTTTTTACTATCACTAATTGAGCAAAATTATCTCCACCAACAGCACAAACTGAACAACAAAAATCTCATACATCACTACAGTAGGGCCGACCCCTTTGTAACAGTTCATAACCTTGAGCACCACAAATAAAACGACACAACTTAAACGTGTGTTCTCTTATTTGCGAAACCTGACAGATAAATTAACGCATTAACTGAAACACTGTATTGAAATGAATGACTTAAGAAAAAGAAGCCTTTTGGGAAACAGTAAAAAGGAGTGGAGTAGCCTTTTTCGCAATTTGGTATCCTACTCTCCCTTTTTAAAATTGTCCCTCTACATAGAATATATTGCATAGTATCTTGTACATATATGCCTTAAATGTATATTTGCTATACAACAAATAAATCTTTTGTTGTACTTAAACCAAATATCTATTTATTTTTATACTCTCAAATTGGGGGCTACAGTCCCTGTAGTAATAAGTAAGTAAGTAGGTTTGGTTATTTTACGCTAACATATTGGTCATGTTCATTGTTAGTTCAGTATCTTACTTTTTCAGCACAATTTCTCATCAGCTTTGATGAAAGTCGGCTCCCGTGCAGACATGACCCTCTTAACACTGCAATCTTGACTTAATTCCCTGCCATATTTCTCACTGTCGCTCTGCAGCTTGTGGTATGTTTGTGTTATCATCACAACATCCCTCTGTAGGCTTTACCCATAAATATCATTTACGGGCTGTATACACAATGAGGCCGACAAGACACACAAAAAAAGAGTTCCCATAGGGAACTGAAGAGAATAGCAGTTAAATGATCTGGCCTCCTCCAGGACAAGGCGGCATTCAATCACTGAAGACAGTCCAGCCCTGAGGAATACAGACAAACATATTACGTTATTGAGAGGAATAAGGTGAAATACATGGGGCCTCACAAACAAGGTTTACACTGCTCCCGTGATACCCTCCTACTGCCATCGTCACCCATTAATTATCAATGTGGACCCATAACATGGTTGATTACTGCCTTAAATTGTCTTGCAGCTATGGATCCACAGCCATTTTCAAAGGGAAATTATGAACTCAATGAAAAGTGTGACAATCATGATGATTGATGGTGTTTGTTTTATTGGAGTCTGTTCATCTGCACTGGGCACGGGCGGGGTCCTTGGAGAGGGCCATCAGTGTGATGGCTGCAGTGTGCACATCTCGTGACTCACAGTTCCCCAAAGCGCTCAAGAACTGTAGAATTTCTGAAAAAAAAAGGCAATATAATAAAAAGACATTAAACCTTGGAATGGAGGCCCTGAAACAGATGTTGTTTTGCCTCCATTTTGTGCAGCGGACCATTTAAACATATTTACTATATACCAAAACCAAAACATGCAGATTCCACCAGCTCATTTCTTTCATTTGCCACCAATTAATTCCTTACTCAGCCTTGTGTGTCTTCTGTGAGTCTTAAAATAAAGTTCTCTGAACTGACCTGGGTTGATGCTTTTATTTGATGAGCAGGACTTTTGCTCTGGCACGTCCATCCGTGCCTCTGACCACCACCTTCGGAGTGCCTCCTCACGCCTCATTGCCCTCTGGTGGTCCACAGTGTGGTGACTAGAGCGCCACTTCTCCTCATCCCCATATCCACCTGTGGGGTGATTGAAACAAGAGTGAGCTCTTGTCAGAGCCTCGGCCACCATGTAATTGAATTCTACCTTGTTTCACAGAGTGCAACAAAGCATAGCACTGGATAGAGGGTAAATATACTCAGCACTTAGAGACAAACCTGGGCCACGACTGCTCTACAGCAAACAGAGGCACAGAGTATTGCTTGGTATCATTTACAGACACAGTGCTGCCATCAAGGTAAAATGCTGGAGCTGCTGTTTGTGTGATAACATTGGGGGAGGGAGGAGGCTGTATGCTGTGTTTCAGTGAATACATGTGGTTTTCTTAGCAAATTACTTTACCATATGTCATTATTAAGAATACTTGGGCTTTATTTTTGGTTTATTTACTTATTTATTTGACTTTACAGGAAGTTGGACATCAAATCACACACAACAAAAACAGAAAATATCAAGGATGACCCAATAAAGTCCATTCCACTGTGATCCTTGAGGTAAACATAGAGATAAAGATGCAGGAGTCCAGGTGACTGAACAACATCATAATTCAAACAAAACCAACACAGTTAATAGATATATTATCAGAAAAACACAAGTACAAATTAAATAAATACATGAAATACAATTATATAAAACTACTGGATACAAATGTTCGCTTGGATGATAAGCTTAAGTTTTATTTAAGCAATAATTTGACCCTTCTTTAAAAATTGTGATGGTTATTTATTATTAAAATGTGCAAAGGTAACTTATTCCTCTTTCTGACACCATAAAACATAAAAGAACAAATACCCATGTTGGTATTGATTCTCAGCAAGCAGGTAGGCATGAGTTCCCCCAACCTTACGAATGTGGTGGTCGAAGGTGGACACATTTATTGCTTATTATAACAAAATTCTTGATGCCGATTAGCTGGCAGGTGCCTGTAATTTCTTGTAACGAACAGTGTAACTGGATGCCTCTTACACAGTTGTTTTCAGGTGTGTTTTTCTCCCACAGTTTTCTATTATCTTTTTTATTATTGGAAGCACTATCTGAGCTGTGTTTATCACAAAAATACCTTGTTTACTGTGAACATAAAATCAGACCTCTTGCAGTTGTGTTCACTAAATAATGACTATGTTCTACAGAAAAATTATAGTGTTGGTTATATGATAAAGAAGCTTAAAACAATCTATGATTATGGTCTGTAGCAAAGCAGGAAGTAACGTGCTTTTTATACTGCTGAGAAAGTCTGAGGGAGGAGGTTAGAATGGATAGATGGACAGGTGTAAAAAGTATCTTACTTCCCAGTTAATGTCATGTAATGTCATGTAGTACTAGCTACAAGTTCTTCCTTCCCTTTGCCACTATATATGTTCTATACATTTATGTTTAACATGAGGAACAGTGCATGAAATGCAGCTCTGACGGCTCTGTCCTAATGTTCACCAGAAACCATGCAGCAGCCAAGTCACAAATACACAAACAAAAATGCTTTTCCACATAATTCATGTCATAACCATTTGGAAAAAATAATTATATGGCTGACAGATGTCCCTGTAATGCGACTGATTTTAGTCATGACTAAAAAATGGTTCTTGTTTATACAAGCCTGCAACTGCAAATCAGACATGAAAAGAATGTGTCAGACTTTGGTTCACAGCATAAAAGGAAAAAAAGCTTTTGCTGTGTAATTGTTGGTTCAATCTTGTCTTTTCCAATTTCCTCCCTGGCATTTTTGCACCATCCTGGTTGATGGGAAGGTGTGCTCTTTGTATTTTTGAGTTTAAAAAGGGGTCCAAGGAGGCACAACTGCAGTCTTTGGAGGGCAAGTGGGATTACATTGTCGAGGCTGCTTCAAGGCATCACAGGCGTCACTTCACTGAGGCAGGCTCCAGTCAGTGGCCTGTTTGCTGTCAGCTAATCTAAGGAGATGGATTCTCAGTGCAGGGCTCACTCCAGTACAGTTACTGTGCTTAATGGGTTTGACTCCCCAGGACATTGTTTCAATCTAAAGGTCATCATGGTCTTAGCTCAAGCCAAGCACCTCTCAACACAGGCTGATTTGCTCCTCAACCATCCTTGCATGGTGTACTTCAAAAGACATTTTTCTGTTAGCACTTCTATACTAATTACTGGGAAAGAACATGCATTGACTTTGTCAATTTCAACACACAGGCAGCATAACTCAAAAGGCTGCCAGAAGCGATACAGACATATCTTTCTATGCTTTCCAGGAACCCTTTCTAGGAACTCAGGAACTTTATGGGCATTTCAACCGTGAAACTTGGTTACTTTGCTGTTGAACATAACATTCAGTGTAGACTCCTCACTCACTGTTTCCAACAATTATCATCTTAAAGTTCAAAGTAGCATTTTTGGAGCAATCAGTGCAAAAACAACAAAACTCACTAATCACAGTTTCCTAAAATTACCTACTAAAAAAGTAACAGAGATACAGACCTCAGCTGTTTAACAATGAACTTGTCAATACTGCTACTAGATTGGGCTAAATTTACCATAAAGGGCTCTATTTAGAACTCTTTATACATGATATTAAGTTATAGCCTCAAGCTATGTAACGCTCGCATCAAAACTACACAAACACAGCCCAAACCTGTTGATTTCACATTAAGCAAAATACTGTTTGTCCAAACTAGTTCACGTACTGAAGCACCTGTCCCAGTGCCCATGTCAGTCACTGGGCACTGGGTTGAGAAGTGAACTCCAGCTGGTAATCGTCATCTGGTCGTTACATATGTCAGAGCAGTCATCCGTGACTCATCACATATGGACACAACTCTGTAAACAGTTCAATTAACAAATCAGGTAGCACCACCTGAAGTTCATAAGACACACCCACACACCGGGAGAAAATGACACAAAACGCCAGTATAATAATAATCATAATATATTATCATAAAATAAAGAGGGTCAAAACACCCCCGAAAAGCCCCTCTTTCATATTTAGGACTCTAGGAAGGGCCAGAAGTAATTGCGGTTAGCAATGCTGAACATCACTAACTGGTCAAACACAAACCTGCAGCAACATGTGCACAGTGTTACAGCAATTCAGCCATTAAACAGGCACTGTCACCAGTAACAATATCAGGACATGGGGTGGGAATGTAGCTAGTCTAAAAAGGGGTGAAATAAAGAGAGAGAGAGAGAGAGCTAATGAGGAAGAAACAGAGGGACCAAGAGATATGAATCTTAACTTTATTTGCTTTCCTACTACATACAAGGCTGGCTTACCAACTGGGCACAGTGAGCAACTGCCTTCAGGCCCCAGACCCTTAGGGGCCCCAAAGCCAGTTACTTTGTAGTAATTTGATTATTTATTTATATTTTTGGTAATGTACACCACTAAAACACAATAAAAACTGAAATGGTAATGTCCCTAGGGTCATCCCTGCATGATTTACCCTGTCTTGTAGAGAGGGATTCTAGTTTTAATACCTACCTACCTACCTACCTACCTATCTACCTATCTACATGGATCATATTCTAAATCTGTGTTTAATCCAATGATGACAGACTAAGTAATGCACTGCAAACAAGAATCAGGTTCCACTGGTTGGTTTCTGGGCAAAATAGGATGGGGGAATGTGCGTCAGTGTGTCACTTGGGGTCCATAACTCATCTAGTGGGCGAGAACGCTCAGTAGAGTGTTGTTCCTATGCAGACAGGTTTCCTGCCTTTCTGGCATTTTCCATCTTCCTGAGATGCTGTAGTTCATGGGACTATTTGGTCAAAAGGGCCAGCAGTCAAAAAATGAACAATCCTACATCAGTGAGGTTGAGTATGTTGGAACTTCACTGTACTGTACAGTCGGGCGCTGTCTTTGTCAGTAGCCCTGCTATTCAAAAACACCAATGGACTGCAGGTGCACAGCTCTCCTCCCAGCAGTCTCTCACCGCGGGAAACTCTGTACCTGCTGCTTGGTGATGGAATTCAACTGCTTCCTGCCACATTGTGGTTTCATGTCACCTCTAAGGTGACAGGTCGCTCATCAGGCCTCCGATAAGGCTCTTTACAGAGTCTGCTCGCCCGCTCTAATTTATCTAAGGGATTTCTTGTGCTGCATATATTTTGTTCTTTGAGCAGCCAAGCATTAAATTGCTTTCCATTGGGAACAGGTCGTATGCCGGGGTCGCCGAAGCTGTGGCTGGTTTCCAATGAGATGGTTTGGCAGCAAAGCCAACACTGTAATTAGGGTCACCCAGCTCTGGGGCTGTTGGTGGGCCAAAGGGTTGTCACTGTTGCATAGTGCGTTTGAAAGTCACAACAAAGCTGGAGGATGGTAACACATGACTTCTTAGATCATAAATCAAATGAACACTAAGGTGGCACATCATCAAAAAAATGGGTCTTTTTCTTAAGGAACCAGCCCTCAAAAAAATATATTTATTTATAAATATCTTGATGAAATTTATTACAGCTCCAGGGAATTATATAGGCAAACAGTTATAAAATACATCACACTGTGACTCTGAGAAATATAAGTGCAAAGACAAAGGAAGATATGGAGCGATTGTGGCAGGGCATGGGTAGTGAAAGCCCCATGTATAACGAGTTGTCAGCTTTGTCTCATCACGCCAGAAGCTGACTTCAGCAGCCTTTGCTTTTTGAGCTTTCAGTAAAGCCCCCTGCCTGTACAGTGTGCCTCCCCAAATGTAGCCTGTGGTGTTTTCATGAGGAGGCTGCACAGCATGCGTCCATCTGCAAAGAGCTCTCCAATGTGTCCAGTGGTGGAGTGAAGAAAAAAAGACTCCAGGGAGGTCTTTTTAACTCACACTATTCTCTTTGGCATCGCAGAGAGGAGACGCCTCTGAGAAAAGTGCAGAGAAGAAACATTTGGACAGCAGCTCAGCAGAATTTACTAATGTCTTGGATGTGTTGTGACAAGTGATTTCTCTGTGAAAACATGAGAGCTTGACTTTAAGTCTGAGGTTTACCGTGAAATTTGTCTTTAACCTCTGTAGAAATAGAAGTAAATTGAAGTGAGCTCTATTGTACATGAGCTAATTTTGCTTCTTGGCTTTTCTGAAGCTAAATCTTTAGTAGAAACATGCAGGGCTAGTAGTGGCTTCATCAGTGATGAATCACTGACAAAGTTCATACTGTAATGTTGAGTACATACTGTACTGAATTTGGTTAGAAGTTCAGCACAGTGTACGGTCATATACTGAGAAGCATTTCAGTGCAATAAGGACTCCCTATCTATTTTATGCTGAGGAATGACAATTCCTTCCAATTTCCTATGCATTATAGTGGGCAATTTTACTCCCTTTTTAGCCTGTGTCTAACTGGTAAGGTTGGCTGAGAAATTATTTCTTTTTCAGGTATCAGGGCAGAGGGAGGCATACAGGAGCAGTCAGTTTTGTGGTTTGCTCAAAAACACTCCAGCAGTAATTATTACATAAGATTCTGGTCTCACAAAATAGTATTTAGTGCAGTGTCTTTGGATGCAAATTACAACATGAAGATATATGTGAAGATGATGATTAGTGGTTTCACATGGAAATATTGCACTGGAAAATACTATCATATGATATAATAATTTGTGGAGCATGGATAGAAGAAGCTTTTTATTTTAATACATGCACATGTCTGAAAGTTGTTAGGTTGACACCACTTGAAGGTACCAATAGTTTCACTAGGATCCAATTGTGCAACATGTGCTATAATCTGCATTTGAGCACTTTGAGAGTGTTCAAATGACTGTTCTTTTCATAAATATGAAACTCACCAATTTCAATCTCACTTTACACATCTGAAGAACGCTGTTGCTCACATCCTATTTTATGTTGCAGATGTTGTGGTCTTGCAGCATCATGTCTAACATCATGCTCTAAAGGACCTCCTGGGATCCGTGCTGGTTGATGTTATGTAGATGTGAGCACAATTCAGCTCAGAGATATAACCTGTTACTGCTTTTATGTGACTGAACAAAGCAGCATGTTTTGGTTATGTTGTGGTCTTTGTTCTCTGAGTGAGAAAAAAAAGCCATGTCGCATCTCCTGTCTACCGCCATTGAATTATATCAGTGGTAAAAAAAAACAAAAAGATAATAAAATAAAATGGGGAGAATTTTTTTTTCTTATACTTTATTAATCCCTCACTGGGGAAATTATGTATGATTTAGTGTAAACTCAGCCCCATTCTAAATGTGTCCAGTCATAAAAATGAATGATTGGGCTGGCTGAACAAACAAAGTTGCAGATACAAATACAGCAGGTAGCACCTGCACACTCCTCAAAAGTAGATGAAAGGACCCATTCCTCATTTCCACAGTGGTTGTGCTGAGGGACTGAACTTAAAAAATGTTTATCATCTTTCAGAAGAACCAGAACACTGCATTCCAGTGTATATTTAAAACTAATGTGTTTTCTCTGGCAGTTCTTGTTGAATTATTTATCCATTCATTTTGAAAGAGACGAGCCAGTGCTGAGAATTGTGATTAACTTCAGCAGTTTTTGCTATAATATTTGAGAAATTAAATAATGACAAAAAAGCCTCACTGCTTATCTTACAATAAGCAGTATATGTGGTGCTGGATGGTAAATAGGTGCTTATATAAAGCGCCCCATCCTGAGTGGCTTGCTAAAATTAAGCAGCATCAAGGGCGTAGCTATTTTGCTTTTGTTCTCACACATCTACACACCCACGCACATATGTCCTTGTAATACGCGGTGACGGTAATGGAGAATTTAATTGTCTGGGGAAATAGATAAATAAAAGACTTTGTATTACTGGTGAGTTTATAAAGGTGGTGAGTGTGTTACCTCAGGCTCCCAGAACTAGTGATCTTCAGTAATTCTTAGGGACTATATGGACCATTTTATGATGAAACACTATATAAATGAAGTCTGCTGATCAAGTCTCCACTTCCTCATTGCTCCACTGTTTAAAAACAAGCATCCATTAATGGATGCTACGTTGACATGTCTCCTACTAAAGGAGGCAAACCTGTGATTTTTTGCTTTACTTTACAAGATCTCATCACAGTAGACCTTTGATTTTATAATGTAAAAAATTGAGCTGGATACTTGGAGGAAGTATTGATTTGAGGTTGCAAATGAAATTTCTTTGCTGATTAATTGAATCTCAGTTCGGAACATAAATGTGACAAGCTCCCTGGGATGTCTTTAGATGCGAAATATCTGTCAAGCCTGTCTGGAGCAGCAATCTTTTAAAGAACTTCTACTTGCATTTTTCACCATGTTGCACAGACTGTCTCATATAAAGAAGGAGCTGTCAGGCTTGTCTCAGCCCCCCCCCCCAGC
>NTHP01000033.1:698218-713113 GCA_003416845.1 Oplegnathus fasciatus
CACTGGTCACATTTAGGTTCAGTGCTGCAGACGTGAGATATGTTATTTATCTCCTCCATATTTAATGAGGAGTCGCCCTGGGAAGCAGATGGTACATTAGCTGTAATAAACAAGAGCTGACTTCAGTGGTTTTGTGAGGGAATACAGAATTGAGCCGGGAAGGCCTCGCTTTTTCGCGCCCTACATTGTTGGAGGGTCGAAAGGTGTCTGATGTGCACCTGTGTGTGTGTGTGTGTGTGTGTGTGTTCGCTCGCCTCGTACAAACAGATCCCTGTTATAACTCTGGACAGGTTCTCATTGCCCCCAGTGAAGCATCATATATTGATGTGGAGAGAACAAAAATTACTGTAAGCTCTGACCCCTTTGTTCGCGGCGCCAGCATTAAAGTTGCTGAGTGAGGGCTTCACATTGAGCTGTGTTTTATTGTTATGCTCAGCAAAAGTGATTCGAGTGTGCACACACACTCTTACATGCTTCTTGAGACTCACTAACTGTACACCATCACACATGCATCCTCCCATACACCTTCCCATGCACTGGAAACGAAAAGGTCTAATTAAGATTTCTGTCAAGTTCTGGGAGAGTCACAAGCAGATGTGTTGGTCATTAGACAATTAAAAAAAGAAAAATTTATGAAAGAATCTTTCCACTTTCCAAGTGCTAGGACTAACTGTCAAATCTCACAAATCTAGTGAGATGACTCAGAACCAGTCAGCTGTATTTGACAGGCACACCAAGATGGAAATATTATTACAGCCAATTCTTGAAAACTACATCTGGCAACAACCATTTATTCCCTAAGGTTACTTCTGCAATTTTTTCGACTGCTTACCCCTCAGCTGGGGGTTTGATGCTGTCTGTGATGTCTGAGTATGTTTCATGTCCTCCATTCAGTCTTTGGAAAGAGACAAGGGACTGGTGGCAGCTGTCTGAGAGCCTCTACGCTCCCACGGTCTATGGATAATGTTGATAATTAAGGGGAGTGAATAGACATATTAAGTCTCTGCTGTGCAATAGGGGCTGCTTTGAACCCTGCTGAGTCACAGGGCACCTTGGCGGTAAATACAAGCAGGTTTTGGGGAAGTCGGAAGGCGGTGGGTGGGTTGAAATGATTCCTCATCTCAATTGGGTGCTTTCATAAAGCAAGACTCAGGATGTGCGTGGAGAAAATAATCATGCAGCGCAGCATATCAAATCATGGCCTGATGAGGAAAAAATAAACATGTCTAAGCTCATTGCTTGTGATGCAATAAAGCACAGGCAAACTCCAGGGGCTCAGACTGCAGGGCTCTCTCTATAGGCTACACTTATTTTCAGACAAAAGGCATTGTTAAAGAAGCAGAGAAGAGATCTTAACAAGTTAAAAGAACCTCCCAGGAGATAGACCAGGAGGGAGAAGGAGGGCGGATGGGACGGAAAACACTGGATCACCGCAGTGTGTTCATTGAGAAGAATGAATGAATAAATTGAAAGCGATGGCATTCCTGGTGATCTTCAAGGCAATGAGACATTATTGATTTCTAAGGAGAAAACGCATTCTTAATGTGTCCAGGGATCCAGGCTTTCTTTTTCTTTTTCATTCCTACACTCTACAGCTTTTAGCCACCAAAAATGACTCAGGAGTGAAGCTTGATATACAGCAAGAGCCCACCATAGCTTAGGCAATGAGCACTCATCTCAATGGACAGCGAAGGTACTGTATGCCTCAACCATCTGCTCCCATTTGACACAATGCAGTGAATCAGCACTTTAGTTTTTTGAAGGAATGCATCCTGAAAGCCTTTTATCTGCAAGGATAGAGGCAGAGAATTGCTGCGAAGATGGTAATCTGTGTTGATATTTAGAGAAAGGGAGAGATGCATTCTGTTATTGCTCCAGAGCCCATTTTCACACAATTTCTGTGAGGCAAACAAGCTGTCCTAGGCTTTTTTTTAAAATTTACATCATGATGGTACATTGGCATATGGATACCACCTGCAAGATATTAGAAGTAAGCACCAGTATTTGGAAGTTTTTAGAAGTTTCTCCAGTGAATATGTGATGTGAATGAATGAATATCTGCTGTTGACGCTATTTTATCTGTCACAGTATGCACACCTTTGTGTTTGTATGTGTTCCTGAATGTGGGCTATATGAAGCTGAGGTTGCCTTTTTAAGACACTGTGCCTTGGCACTGAGCAATAGTTGTGCAAAGTTATCAGCTCTTTTCATTTCTGGGCTGACACTCTGGGTGAAAGATTCAGGGGTGAGGTGGGGAGCCGTGGATTAAAGATCATATCAAAGCCGGCGAATAGGTATAGTGGTTCAGGAATGATGGCAGAGATAGCAGATGAAGCCCGAGTTTGTGGAGATATGTGCAGCCCCAAGTTTATCATATAGACTACAGATAGTCAGAGGATAGCAATCAAGAGGATGGTGTGGTGTGTGGCATAGTTGTGCGTCATGGACTTGGCAAATGTTTGACTTTTATGTTCAAGGACATAAAATAGAAGATTCTAAGTGAGTTGATGGCCAGCCAAAGTATCCTTTGGTACAAAGTGATGTGCATAGCCTCTCTAAGGGGCAGGGGCAAAAATGAAAAATGGGCACCTCCTCTGCTTGCAGGGTTAGGGTTTGTTTTTGCCTTAAGGTCATACCAGAACAGCACCTAAGTAAACCAGAGGGGCATTTTTGGCAACCAAATGCACCAAGGGTGTGCCCCAGGAAAATGTTTAGCAGTGGTGGCAAGCCACCCAGTCGTGTTATGATCGATTTAGTTTGTAGATGAGGGCCTCAATTATTAAATATATGACATTTGCTATGAGAAATGGAAATTCTGCTCATTTTCCTTGATGATTACTGTTTTATTTGATAAAATGATATAATTTTTTATGATGTTGGTTTTTATTTCAGACGAGGTGGCCCACCTCCCCTATAAAACACTGAAAGGGGCACATAGGGGGAACTTGGGACACTCGCAGGGGCACTTATGCTGAAACAAAAAGCACGTGGGGGGTCATTCAGCCAAACCAGAGAGGCATTTGAGTAGAACCAATCCGGCCATGCAGTGGGGGTGCCAACAGGGCTCTGGAAAAACAACACTGGGTCGTCCGGCAAAAAGTTGAACCAGGCTCAACTTCTGCTGCAGTGTGACATCATCTGGCAAGGTGCTGCATTGGCCGATCAAATACATACAAGCGCACATTCTTTGTAACGTGAACGGAGTATTTCAACTGTTTAACTGGCAATCATCACAATGAAAGATAAAATAGTTTCAAACAAACTGTTGTGCAGTGTTTTGGCACCTGATAAGCCCTTAAATGCATTAATCTATTAATCCAACTGGACTTCATGCATCGTATTTCATTGTATAACTGGTACCTTAAACATCACGCCCCCACCTATGCAGCTGCCTGCGTTGGTATAATAAAGGGCTGTTTTCAGTCTGAATCACCACTTAGGTTCCCCTCTGATGTGACATCAGGGCAAAACCACTGGAGTGGCCCATTAGGATACAAACAGGTCCTGTGGAGGCTTAGAGCATCCCCCTTCCTGCGCATTACTTGTTACGCTTTGGGCTTGTAAGTTTTAGGAAAGGGTCATCAAAAATGACCAACGTTTTTTAAAAACATGTGTTGACCTTGGACAATTCAGCCTAACAATACATAAAGTAAATGTACTTCAGTTTTGATGCCATCATGGAAGAAATCCCTTTCATGTTGCGTTTTGGAAGGTGGGGAAATTTGTTCCCCTTGAATAGCTGTATATCCAAGAATCGCTTAGCAAAGAGAAGATTAAGTGCACACATTAATCCAGGAGTCAGAGCAATCTTGTAATCCACTCAGTATGCTAATTGCCTGTTCTTTCTCCAGCAAAGGGGTTTACAGGCCATTAAATGGCACTGAGCAGTTGACAAAGGATAGCCAGCATGCTCCCCCACCCACTCTCCCTCTCTCTCTATTTCTTACTTGGACAGGCTGTTGCACACCCACAGAACGTTCCTCTAAAGAAATATGCACAATCTAAAAAAAAGTGTGGCACTGTGATTCCAAAGCAGTTATTTGTTTTGCAGTATTAGGGTAGAAAAAACAAGCTGTGCCTCTGTTCTAAGTAGACCTGACAGTGACAAAAGTGGATCTCTTGGTTCTTGAATGAACTTCTGATCTTCTTGACTCTGAAGGGATTTCTTTGGGCATTTTCCCCCAGCACACCGACGTTTTCATGTAACATTTGTCCATATCTGACAGTGGTACAAGTAAATAATGAAAGAGAGTTGAGTGCTATTGTCTACATAGCAGTCCCAGTCATGCACAACCCTCCTTTCTCCCACTTTGCCCATACACAAGAGGATCAAGGACCAAGGTAAAGTGCAATTCTTAGCACGCTACTGCCTGTGTAGTCCCCCAAGTGGCCTTGGCAGCCTCAACATGATGGATGCTGTTTCAGATTGGGTTTCTCGCTACCCTGATAAAGCAGCCTTGTCAAAACACATTCACCAGCAATGTAAGCAGATAAAGATAGTTGCAGATAATTAGAAGATTTGCGTTTTGCGTCATTTGTGTTGCCAACTGCCAAGGAACGGGGCTGTGACGGATGACTCAAACAAGAGAATTCGGCATGAAGCCTGACTGCAAATGTAGCTGGTAATGACCAGAGTGTGCTTTTCAGATGCTGCTAATGAGCACGGCCATTAGACATAAATGACATTTTAAAAACCTGGGGAGTAAGGAAATGAAGAAGTACCCCAAATAGACTGCCTGTAGGCAGCAAATATGGCAAGAGCATCTGGAGGATGCGGCACTCAGTTCACATGGATGACCTCCACCCAGAGTGTTGAGGCTGTCAGTCATTTCACTGCTGTTAACTGTGAGGATGGAGGTTCATTACAGTGAAACTGTCAAAACCATTCGCCTCAATATCCACATGGCATCTCAGGGCTCTGCACAATTGGCACTTATCCTCTGTGTCTGACAGATAATCCTTTTATGGGTATATTATTTTAATTTTCTAATGAGCCCATTTGCAAGGAATTTTTGCCATTTTGGAAGCTCCCGTAGAGAGAGACTGAGGCAATGACAGAGAAAACAGCTTTGACATTGCAGCTCAGAGTTTGTGGGGATATGTTGATGCGATCTTAACCTACATGCCGCATCTAGATAACAAACCCAGAACAGAGAATGGAGATATTGCACAACAAAAACCACCAGATGGATTTGCTTTCTTCTGTTTAAACAGTAGCTCTCAAACATGTGCTACTAAATCCCAAGAATCTGCAGGCTTATGTTGCAACCAATCACTACGCCCCATGATTGATTAGTCACCCATTTGTAGTTGAATGTATGCAGATCGGGATGAAATCAGCTGCTGTAGTGTTTGCTTAGAGGCTGTAAATATATAGTGGTAGTCAACCACTATGAGGAGCTTAAAACTACTGATTCTGATACTGATCATTTCTTTCTGAAACGAAATCTGAGTTTTAAAGGGGTTTTTTTGCATTATGGCTTCTTCAAAAAAGCAACTGACCAACTGAATGAAATTATACATTTCACTTGATGAGGTTCTTTATTATTTAATTGACTGATATAAGCTATTTGTAGACTTGAACCTTTCTTGATAGTATTTGTTCGTAGTTCAGTTCTGTATCCTTGATAAAAGAAATCACTTTCATACATCAGACCTTGTTAATGTACTCTTTTGGACTCTTTAGGACAATTTCTGTCTCCTCATTCTATGTCTTGGAGGCTATGAATAGCCCCAGATCTCAAGGGGCAGGGCAGTGGGCAGTTATCTTCAACAACTTTAACAAGGAAGCATCAGTACAGCCACCTCCAAACTCCATAAATAAAATATTAGCTGCTGCCTAATATTTTATCATTTTTGTAGTTTTATTTTTCTCATGAATAATTTTAGCCTGATGAAAGTGGTTAAGAGTGGGAATGTGCTGGCATGGTGATTAGAGATTAATTTTAAAAAAATCCCCAAAAACCTAACTTGATTTTGAACGTGAACAATAGAGAATGTTAAGATGTGAAAATGGTTTGCTTTGGAACACTTCAGACATTTTTTTTTGTGAGTGTGAGTGGGTGTTTCTGTTT
Organism: Oplegnathus fasciatus; assembly: GCA_003416845.1. Taxonomy (NCBI): domain Eukaryota; kingdom Metazoa; phylum Chordata; class Actinopteri; order Centrarchiformes; family Oplegnathidae; genus Oplegnathus; species Oplegnathus fasciatus. The sequence goes on from NTHP01000033.1 coordinate 704,293, forward strand.
GTTTGTTTGTTTTGTTTTGTTCATTGAACCTTGGCTAAAGAATGTTTTCCTGGAGTCGCTCTATTGTATGCTATAATGCGATGACCTTCATGTATTCCCTTGGTATCTCTGAAGGTATTCTGAGGTGATAGCTTTCTGTTGCTCTGAATATGAGGGGGGGGGGGTTATGATAAAGTGCAAATGAGATGTTAAGGTAAGGCTGTATGTGGGTGGTTGTCTCTCAGGTTGAGAATTTTCCTGCAAGCTATGGAGGTCACAGTGGAAAACGGGCTGCGATGAATATGCGCCAACCAACATAATGTTGGCAGTGAAAACCCTTTCTGCTCACTCCTTCACACTGAAACATGTAGAATCCACCCTACAACCCACAACTAAACTACATTTTTCTTTAAATGCTCATACTTCTTAATAAGGAAAACTCTTTTGACAACTTGAGTCTTATTTTTGTAGTTTTTGGTAATCTTTCTTTTTGGTTTGAAAAAATATTTATCCTCAACTTCCCTACTGAGATCTGGGAATGCAGTGCCATGGCTAAAAATCTGACCAACAGGTCAAGGAATATGAACAAACTAACTCTGAGGTTATACCTGAAGGAACAACAAAGGCAAAAAATTAGTTATACCCCAAACTGTATGTTTCGACCCTCCATACTTACTGTAAATGTAGCGCACCTTTTTTCAGTGTGCAACGTGAATGTGCAACATAGTGAGTAAAATGTCGTCATAAGTGATTGCCAAAGCTACAAAAATAAGACCCAGGATGTAACACCAACAAAGAGAATTTTCCATTGACTAAAGGTTTGGGTTGTTTCACAGAGGAAGCTTTTACTGAAGGTTTCATCGTTTGCATCCTTTACAAAAGCTCCACTTATAAATTGCACGCTTGTTGAGATATTGCTGCACCACACAGAAGATTATTTGCTTGAAAAAGTCTAATTTTGCTGCCATGGAAAGTAACAAGAAATTATCCAGTAAAGAGCTTTTTGAGGGGCATTAGAGGTTTAGAGTTAAAATTGCACTTGGCAACTTAGCACATTGCCTCCAGCTCCAAATGACAGCAGGAGGTAATTGCTTGAAGGATGAATTTCTATGTCCAGAAGTTATGTAATGTGATTTTAGTAAACTGCACACAGCATGCTCATGTTGACTAACCCAACCAGTCTATATGCACTTTATACCAGAGGACATGGAAGAGAAGAAGAAAGGCAAAAGATCTAAGTCTTGGTGAGATTATTTAAGAGGGATGGGACACTCTCCTCCAATGGAGCCACAGTTTAAAATGATAAAACCAAATATTGCTGTGTAATCTTAAAATCCACTAATGCAGATCCACTTAACACGTAACATTCATAAAATAATGTTTTGGAGTACTAATGTGCGATAAAAGCAGAAAGGGTAACTTATGGCAAGACTGTATTATTACAGTAAACACTCAGTTGACTGGATTCCCCCCACTTCCGCTCACCCCAAAGCTCCCTTTTTAAACAGGGCCACAAAAACCAACTGAGTGAGGAGCACCTAGCAAAATGAGGTCATCTCGCATCCTTTGATCCCTCCATTCTTCATCTTGGAGGCAAGTGGCATATAAGAGGATCTATCTTTGTGAACGGTTTTGAGCCCCCAAAATTACAAACAAACTAAAGGCGAGGGATCGATAGAGTGTGTCTCACAGAATGATGAACTGGCACTTCAGAGGGGGAAAATCAATGTTGCACTCCCTTTCTCTCTCTCTCCTCCTCTCTCTATCTTTCTCTTTGGATCCTAATCTCTCTTCGCAGTCCTTATACTGCAGTGTTTAAGTATGTGTGTGTTCACGTGTGTTGCTCGAAGCAGGGTCTCTCACTGTGATTTAAAGGCCCTTTGTTTCTTATTCCTTTTTAGCCTGGAAGACCCCTGCCACTTTGATGTGTGAGCACACCCACCAGTAATGGCCCATAGGATACGCAGTGGAAGTAAGTGGTCCTAGTCAGATTTACTGCTTAGTGGTCCTCCTCCCTGCGCTGCCCCTATAAACCTCAGCTCATCTGATGCGGACGTATTGATCAGTACATTACGGCAATCTTTAAATCATAACATAGCGCTTAACAAGAAGCTGCCAAAATTAAACCATCTCTTTATCGCAACACATGCCTCAGACGGTCGACTGTATCGTGTTGGCTTGCATTTTTATAGCTCCAGTATGTACAGTAGTGTTGGAGGTGAAGAGAACATACAGAACCTCTGGAAAATAAAACGAAGTCCATTATATATCTTTAACCTAAAATTAATTAAGTCCCTCAAGGCGAAAGTTGAATTCCAAGAGTTCTGTCTGAAGCTAGAAATTACCCGTTGTACTGTGGCGATCCTTGAGGATGACATCCATAAAATAGAGACACATTTTCTTGAGTCAGTGTTTGCTGACTTTCCTTAAAAAATGCTTTTGTAATAAGTAATCAAGACATTCTTTTCAAAGGAGTAAAAAGATTAATCTAAAGTTGTTTTCTCTTGCTTCAAAATATGGTGCTTGAAATGATAATAGTTTGGATAACTCCACAATCACAAAGCAAATACTGTACCTATTCAGTCATTAGAGTGTGATTACCTCAGACCAATGTGCATTGTGTGTGTTTGTCTTAGCTGAATAGGAAATCAGCACCAGTTCCCAGTCAAATGTGGTAGATTTTTCTGTGATGGACAACTTTGTAGATGCTTGGTTACCTGCCAATGCTGTTGTGTAGAGTAGACAAAGCTGTCTAGAAAAACTTTAAGGATAGGTGATGACTAGTGCCATGGGTCAAGGGATAGCAATGTTGTTTGTCAGTCCACCACTTTGGTGGACTGACAAACAACATGCTCAGAAAGCTCTCAACAACTTTTGGATGGATTGCCGTGAAATTTGGTACAGACATTCATTTTCACCTCAGGATGAACTTTAATAACTTCAGTGATCTCTTAACTTCCCATCTAGCACCACCAAAGTTGTAATTTCCCAATACTGTGTTTTATTAACACCTGCAAAACTAACAACTCTATCTCCATCAGCCTCAGCTGTACTTTTTATTAAGTACTTAGCAAATGTTAGCATGCTAAGCTAAGGTCGTAAACATAGTAAACAGTATACCTGCTAAGCATCAGCATGTTGGCATTGTAAGTGTGTTAACATTCTGACGTTTGCCTTTAACTCAAGGAAATGCTGTGCTTTAGTACAGCCTCACTGAGCTGCCATGGATGTAGAGTCTGACTCCTGGTTGGTCTTAATTTTCTTACCCTTGCACCAAAACAGCATTTTCCCTACCTGGTGCACACTCTTTGCATCACATTTTCTCCATGTGTGTATGTATGGGGTGCATGTAATTTGCACAAGTGGGTGTATTGTGTGCTTGAAAGCAGTCTGTCGTGAGTGTGTGTGCCTGTTGCTCTGTCCTGAGTGTTACCTGCTGGTGTGATGTGGGTGAGCTCTCAGACAGCCCCTGTTGGTGCTGGAAGGCAGTGCTGTCAGCTGTGGAGAGCTCTTCCTGTCAGCCCTGCCTTGTGAAATTTAGGGCTGCGAGATGAAGCTTGAGACAGGTATCCATGTGGGGTGAAGGGTGTGGGGGGCTAGAGTAGGGTGATCTATCTCTCTATCTATCATTTATCTATCTATCTATCTATCTATCTATCTATCCATCCATCCATCCATCCATCCATCCATCCATCCATCCATCTACAGAATCTATTTATCTCTGTTTCTTTGTCTTTGTCTGTCTCCAGGGGTGCAGCCGGGAAGCTGCTGTGTGTCAGAAGTGAAATATTCATAGTACGTGCAGGGAGTTTGACGAGCCGCTCTGACACCTCCAAACTCTCCACCCTCATTTTCATTTCCTCTCTGGCTCCAGTACGTTATCTCACAGCTCCCTCGGTCTGCCGTTCAGCATCGTACTGTATGCTCAGTACAGTCATGATGAAAAGAAACCCACAGCACACTGCGTTTTACATTTTCATACCTAAGAGAATGGGATGTTAAAAAAAGACCTAAAAAAACTGCATATCCACGGTTACATGTTGGCTGAAAAGCTTTCATTTGAGCTCTTATTACCATTCTGTTGAAAGCTTTCATGCTAAAACTGGCTCTTTACAGTGCACTCTTTAAGATCCTTCTCGTCCTTTTATAATGGGAACACTCTCATTCTAAATTTGAAATTAATGGAAAATTCAACCTTGGGTGCTGTATGTGACTTCCTACATTTCCCAGTATGCCACTCAACATCCCTCAGAGAATTTGGTTGGTCTGAATGTACCAGGCCGGATTTCATGTTTAAGAGAATGTTACGATAACAGCAGTAATATCAACAAGAGAGGGAGGGTCCTAGTGAAAAAAGCAAGAACTACTAAGAACGCGCTGTTCCATGTGGCTACATTGTAATAATGTATTACAACTGGAATATCTGCCTCTTCTGCTGTGGATTTATCCTTTGGTGTATAATGGTGGCTCTAGAAAGAATTCATTGACCCTCCTTTGACACCAAAACATGGATGGTTTTTGGAACTATTTCTGCTTTCAAACTCCATCGTAACTGCACTGGAATTATCTCCACGTAACGGAAACATAATGAAAACAAGAAGAGGACACAATCAAAAACCAAAACAGGACCAGGAATTTCAAGATACATCCCAAAAAGTAGTTTCTTATAGGAAGAATTCATGCAAGAAGTTTAGAGAAAAAAACGTTTGCAAGGTTATTCTCATGACATGTCATACTTTTTACTTCACATGCAGCAATAGCAGCCCATCCATAGGGATTACGTCAGTATTGGACGATTGTCTCCTATGGATGGGTGTGTAATATGTCTGATTTTCATGGAGGACACCAGAGTTCGCCTCCCTTACAGACATGCAAGTAATGTTGGCGGTTTTATTGTGCTTAACCATAAAGGTTTTGTCAGCACTGTTGTATTTATGGAGAAAAGGTGGGATGGGACAATTTCACTTTGACTCCATTCCTTTCATGTAGTCCAGTTTTTAAAAAAAATATGGAATTATGGTGTGCATACAGTTAATACATTTCTGCAGCTTAGTAGTAGAACATCCTCACATGTCAAAACCAGAAAAGCTGCTATCTTGACAGCAGCCTGTTTACATCCAAGGCTCTAGCAGTGAGACAGCATTGATCAGCTCCTTGCTCTCTGCATAATTCTCAGCATCATCCTGCAACAGAATGATTAGCCTCAGGGGAAAAAGTAAACAGGAGCGGGCAAAAGTTGCAAATCATCGTTTCATTATATTTTTCTGCAGCCTCCCTCGTAAGTCATCATCACAGAGCCGAGGCCTCTATCTCCAAACTCTGCAGAAATATCAATATGGATTTAGGAGTCTCCCTGAAGCAAGGTCCTCAGCTAATTAAATCTGTAATCACTTTGTACTGTAAAAACACAAGCAGGGAGGAGGGGTGGAGGGGTATGTGGCAGTTTAAATGAGGGCCAGTGGAGTTTTATTTAACAAAGACAGCTAATTGGGTCAGAGCTCTTTATCCTCATAAAGCACAGAGGTTTTCTGCCATCCAGTCGGACCGCTTACGGCTCTTTGCTCTCAAACAGAGTGCGACTTCTTTTGAGAGAGTGAGAGGGGGCAAAGAGAGGTTACGGTGAAGACGGAGCCAAGCCACTGTTGTCAAGGCTACAGCAAACAGGTATTTTATATTGTCTTCGGGGTTTGAAGTCAGTTGCACGACGAGGAAAGTAATGGGATTCCGTGCCGAGAGTGAATTCTAATAGAGGAAGGTGTTACAGAGATGTACAAGTCCATGAACTCCTTCCATCTTTCATCTCAAGAGGAGGGATCATTCAAGCGAGGTGTTGAGTGCTTCACTGGTGCCAAACGTGAGTACGACCGCCACCATCGTGTCAAACTCTCCTCACACAACCTTTCTTTACCTCAATATACTGTGTAAGGATTCTGTGTCACGGGAATAGCAGAGGGTAATGTATCATATAAGCACTTGCATAAAGTGTCTTGAGTAAATTCTCTAATATAGAGTAGCACTCTCTTGTAAAACTGTGAAAAAATTATTGTCACTGCAGCGTTATTTATGCACATTTTCCACTCTGCCCTCAAGGGGTATTTAACTTGTTTGAGTGATTACACTGATCAGTGATCACAGTCAGGGTCCATTAGTGAAAAGTTTAAATTCTGTATTTGAAACAGAGTGGGGGATTTGGAGTGTGAATTGGGATAAATTACAAATTTTGTATATGTATGTAAATTTGGCTTACCTAATTGTGAGCATGGCTCAGTCTATTTCCTGAAAATTTGATACTGAATAAATCCAGTACCAGTAAAACTCCAAGTTCATGTCCTTTGTTTCAACATTTTAATCAAAACTTGCAAATTTGGTAAAAAACAATTAAAGACTAGTGTGCTCTTAAATTCGGTAGCTTCATCTATTTAAGTAAAAAGCAAAAGGTGTAACTTACTTCTTCTATATATTATATATTAACCAATCAAAAGTGATTATTGTTGCTGTGGCAAGCAAATATTTATATATTGTGTAATAATGTAATATTTTGACTGATGCAAATAAAAGTAATGTTTTTAAATCTACAGTATGCAGTTAAAAAACAGAGACAGACAATATTTGTTAAGTCTGCTACATGATCTGTTTTTCTTCATGCATGCACAAGTGTGAGCATTATCAGTCTTGATTCATCCATTTACCCAACTGAGGTGTGAGGTGTTCCAGCTCTGTTAGTATAAACGGTTAATAACTGTATTTTTTATAGCAGTTTAGTACAACAACGAGTAAAAAAGCAGATGCTGCTTTGTTCTTCACTCTCACTCCAGTAAATACCTCAGTCAGTTTTTAGGCTTGTACAGATTTTTAATATAGATTTAGTGTATTCTACTCATTTCTGTCCTTAAGAAGCAGCAACGGTGTCAACTGTACTCTTTAGTATTCCCTGCTAACCTTTCAGTTGCTACACATTAACAGCACTTATTGAATTAAAATGAAATGGACTTACAGAAGATTCAGAGCAGCATGTCAAGTTATGGAAAAAAATAGCAACTATATATAAGTCATTAAGATGTTTAACTTGTCGCAGGCTGTGCACATTACATCAACAAACACCTTCCATTTAGAGTAAATAGTAGTAGAGCGGACAAACACTTCATTAAAACTTCACAGTTGTCTCATTACTCCCTCTCCTTTCCCTTTGAATTTTAAGCCAAAGGAGTCGCTGTGTATCTGCGGTTTCTCTGTGAGCTGCAGCTCCGAGGTGGTGACCTCGCGCTGCCTCCATCCTCTGTGTTACTCACATTTGTGTCTGTCCCCGGGGCTCTTCGTCTAAAGAGCCCGGACTGAAGAGGCAGGCGGGCCAAGCACAGTATGGCGGGGTTAGCCCTGCCCTGGAGAAATCTTCACAGTGACCTGATTTCTTTCAGTTGCTCCCCATATTCCCCAGATCTTCCGCTCATATTCACCTGATCCTCTGTCAGAGCCATTTTGTGGGGAAAAACTTCTTCAGCAACAGTGAAACTAGAACAACAGTCCAGTAGTTAATTGTGGATTACATTGCAGTCACAGTCCTAACACCAGGCTGTCAGGTGTCCCTGCAGATTTTAGTTTCAATGTTTAATCTAGCAGATAATTGCATCCATTATTAGAAATGATGCATGAGAAATGATTTCTGCCTGAGATCTGGTTGGGACTGTTTTCATGAATCCTCATCACAATTGCATATTTTCAATATCAGTGGGATCGCGATGCGTTGAGAAGAATCTCTCATCACAGCTTGTCATATTCATCTCGCAGAGATCTGAGTTCATATTAGTGATTGGTCCCCAAGTCACGTTCAGCCCCATCTTTTCATTCCAGCATCTGGATTTAATTGGTGCTACGCTGTAAAGCCACAGCTGCTCTGCCTGTTAGGACAATAAATTATCCCAATTAGGAGTCGAAGAAAAGAGGCTGTCTGGCACCACAGCCTGCTGCCATGCCTGGAGATTGGAATGCAATGGAATGAGCCTTCTCGCTGACATGAAGCTGTACCAAAACACCTGCCCCATCATCTCTCCGATCAAAACACAGTTCCAGTCCAGCGGATATATAGAGCAGGAGGAGATTGCTTTGCATGGCCTGCAGCTCGCTATGGCCTCAGTCACAGGAGCTTCTGGTGTACAAATGAAATAGAAAAAGTGTCACTTTGTTCAAAATCAATGGAAGGTATGCTGGAAGGTGTGTAATTGCTGGGCGGATGATTAATTGGTGTTTGGATGATGAGTTGTGGATACATCCAGGTTTTCTGGCAGCCGCCTGCCATATCGATGGCACCGGTAATGAAGGCAATAATGAGGGAAGGTTTAGGAGGATGTGGAATGGGAGGAACAATAGGAACATCTGTGCCTCTCTACAGTTAGAGTATAATTGAGACCATATTTCATTTTCCTCTTTGAAAGCTAGCCCTACTATACTTGCTCCCTGAAAAATGAGACATATTTATTTGCCGCTGTAACACATTCAGCAGCTTTAGCAACTCAGGTGGTCTGCTTTTGAGAAGAATGTAGGGTAGCTGCCGCTGTGATGACGGCCTCCAACTTGATCGGCACTCCTTCCACGTCTCGGCCCGGCCACGCCATCCCTTTGTCTCACCACTTGCTGTGAACACGCCATTAAGCCAGCCGGAGTTTGACAAGAAAAATGAAGTGTGCTATTTCCTGTGGCCTCGAGTGTCTTCCTGAATAATGAGCGCATTGCCTGGACCCCCCTTGTCCCTCCCTCTCCGTGCCATCGGTTTTACTCTTCCCCTTGAAGTTCCAGTCTACTGAGAGAGTGAAGGGGTCTTTAGGTTGGCGCCTGTCTCTGAAAAAAA
>NTHP01000033.1:713121-724963 GCA_003416845.1 Oplegnathus fasciatus
AAAAAAAAGCGGTCATGCAAGACCTGTCAAACTAAATCTGGAAAACCCAGAAAAAGAAAGAGGATTAGATGAATGAAGTGGATTTTATTGATGAAATCTTCATCCCATGTCACGGTATTAGAGAATGCAGAATAGGGTATGCTGTATCTGTATCTGTATCTGAGGAAATATCCATTATGGTACTAACAGATGCAATTGTGTGAGCCAAATTAACTGGTACTGTTTCCCATATCTCTTATTATTTCCTTGCTTTTTTAAACACGTCAAATGGCTCAGCAGCACTACTGGATCATAGCAAAGTGCTGCCTCATACAGCAAACCACCGAGAAGAAAGGGAAGCTCCAATGCTATTTCCTCGCCCAGCCTTATTTCTCCCAATTACCAGCGTGTGAGCAAACAGCCTGACACGACTGACCTCCTCTCGGAGAGCTGTGGTCATGACTGGAAGGCTCTCCCTGCTTATTATGACAGAAGTGTTATGGTAATGGAAGGAAAGTCTGCACCGTGGCGATAGCACTGCAGGAACGGATAGCCTATTATCCACCACTGTGTGGTGGTAGTAATGGTGAGAGAGAGGGCATCCTATCTGTTATGGTGATGATGCAATTTGAATGGGTAGTGCCTATTATATATCAGTGGATGATAATGGCAGGAGAGAGCATCCCCTGGGTTGTGGTCATGATGCCAAGGAAATGGTGCAAAGGTCCACGCAGAATATACAGAGTGTGCCGTTGTGGTTTTATGGTGATAGATTGAATGAAGGGAGTGACGGGGTTTTTCTCTCTCTGTTGTAATAATAATAATGGTGGGCCAGCCCATGTGTTCAAAGAGTATGAATATCCAGGGAAGGGAAGACAGTGAGCAGTGTGTGTGTGTGTGTGTGTGTGGCCGCGTGTGTGTGCGCACGACAAACAAGAGCCACACAGTAGAAAGAGAGCCTTAGTTAGCTGTCTGCTTGGCGCTTCGCCGCCCCTGTGATGTATGTTTATGGCCCATCATCTCTAGCCAATTACCCTGCCTCAGTGTGGGAGCGCCGCGCCTTCCCATCACAGCCGTCAGTGTCTGAGCATGGAGAGAGACAGCGACAGTTAACGTTCCTGGACATCCCTGGCAAAGCGCTGTTTTCCTTAGGGGACTCTGGAGATTCATCTTCAAAAGTAAGCCACTGGGTAGCAGAGTCTGCCGAGTCTACGGCTGCTTCGGGAATTGGAGGCTTGTCGACTGTGTGTTTGTGTGAATGTGCATATCTGTGGGTGTGTATGAGAGCGGTGTGGGTGCTATAACTTAGCACAGTATGTGTGCAAACTTTGTAAATCTCATGTTTCCCACGCACTCTTGTGTTTGCATCAATATGAGCTATGTGGATCACTCACAGTTCGATACCTTGATGCGTGCATGCAGTTAGATGCTGTAAATGATGTGTGATCATCACATGTTACACTGAAAAGCCTCACAGCTGTGAAATAACCTTGGCATGTTGGGTCTCTTTGTTTCCCAGATACAGCTGAGGCAGACGTGTTCATGTGTCCCATCCAGGTCAACCTGCAGACTTTCTCCCCCAAACACATCTGACTTTTACAAGGTAATCTTTTTCTCTCTCGTTTTATTTTTGCATCAGAAAAATGTGTTTTGTGCTATTGCACTTTTGTGTCTAGTTCACAGTAGCAAGGTTGCTTTTCCATAAAACGTTCTCCTGCAGAGAAGTGACATTAGAAAAGGTAAACCGAATCAAAGTCGCAGCGCAAGAACCATGAAGACTAATTTGCTTTTAGCAGGGAGTTGTTTTTAACCCGGTTGACACTGCAAGGAGTGCGACTTTATCTCAGGCAATCCATAAACTTCATATTTGGATGATTCCTCTGTGAAACTGAGAATGCAGAGTGGCAAGACAAGGGTTTATATTTTTATTTTTTTTCTTTCTGGCTCCATATTCACACACTGTGACAGATTGAAACTGCAAAGCTGTGTTTGTGTTGGCTAGACGAAGGAACGCTCCTGCCCAGAGGGTTTATCAGGGAGAGAAAATATTGACCGCCAACAGTTGCACTTTGGTGGTGTTATTGCTTTTCACACTTGTGTGATACAGACAGCAGTCGCCAAGCACAACAATTGTAAACCCGCAGCCATATTGACAGCCGCATTGCTCTTCTGTGCGGGGCAGCATATCCAGCTTATGGTGTTTACTTTTTAGCTTATTTCACCAAAGTGCTTTTTGCAGACAAATATAAAAGTGCTGGAACAAGGTGAGAAGAAAAGATAATACTTACTCTGTAGGTGAGACACAAAACCCAGAGGGGCCGCTAAATTTCCTTCTAAATTAAGACTACAAAACACACTGACAAAACAGCAGCAGAGCGTGTGTGTGTGTGTGTGTGTGTGTGTGGGTTGTGTGTGTCTGACTCTTTTTCAGTATGCTGTAGCATTTCACTTGCTCAGCCAGCCTCTCTGATTATTGGTTAGTGCACAGGTAAAGTCAATTCATCACCTCAATATTAGAGAGTAGCTGAGATATCGGCTATCACTGCAGCTGTATACAGCCCTCTGTTGTAATTATAAACCCACCAATATCACATTTCAGTGTTTATTTGTTGATAAAAGCAAGAAGTAAAAGATAATACCATGTTTTCCAGTCACTCTGGAGGCAACTAAATAAATGATTGTTTTGGGCAGTGATTCAGTATTCTCTTGTATCGTCTTTTAATGAAATCACATTGTGATGATATGATCATATCATGTTATTGTTTGGCAAAATTCACCAATTCTCAAATGACTGATTCCAAACAAACTGCAGTTGAAATTTAAGAGAAAAGGTTTTTGCGGTTTTGTTGGATGTAAAGAATAACAGTGGACTACAGTTCACTCAAGTGAAACCCAGTTTGATTATTTTACATGTATATATTTCTTTGCATTTATTTCTATCTTGAGTCAGGGCTTGCTTACTTGCACTTAACTGTAACCACATCTTTGATGGTCTCGGTCTGTTTGATTAGTCTTTTTATTTAATTAAAGGGAGGAGATGACAATTATGCAAGCACTTTAGGAAATAGGATTTTGCATACATTTGCCAAATGGTGATACTACATGTATCAATATCTGAATAATTTTGGTACTAATACTGTGATCATTTTAACCATATTGCAGATTACCCATAATAGACAAAGGTTTTGTGTTTTGAAAAGCAACTTCTGAACTTTCACTAGTTTCCTATGCCTCCATAAATCCCATTCTGAGGAAGGAACATCGCAACTTGGCTAAACTGCTGTGGCTGTTTTTTGTTTTTCTAACCTGTAACATTTTTAAGTGGTGCACTCCAGTGAATGAGACGTTTGACATTCTGAAACGGCAGGGACTTGAAACAGCTTAAATCAGGGATCGAGGTGATCCTCCACATTCTCATCTGCTTCAATGGTATGCCAATGTGGGTGTACATTAAAGATTCATGCAAACAGCTGTTTCTTCTACAGGACAGCATGGCTCAGAGCAAGACTGTGTGCTTGGATTTCAAATCAGGGAAGCCTAGAGAATCTGGGTTTGAATGAACATCGCATACAGTGCAGGCTACTGTATGACGGCAAGAAATTAATAAACAGTTGCCACGAGAAAGGCACCTAAAAGCAGGTAACACATCCCTGAACCTGGGACTAGGACATTTATATAAAGAGTTTTGGTAAATTGACCCACATTTGCCAAAACTTAATTAATTAAGTTTTGGCAAATTAAGAAACATTAAGAAACAGTTCACTTCTCAATACACAGTGTGTCTTATCCAAAGCCTGAGTAAACTGTATCAGTGGAAGCACCTGATGGGAGTCAAATGAGTCATTTCCATACCAACATTGCTTTGACATTTGCCAAAATAAGCATGAGTGTTGAATTGTGAAGCACCACAATCATCGAAGGCTTGAAAGAAAGGTGTGCATTCATTCGAGCTGACATTTGAACGATATTTCAAGATAGAGGCAGTGATAATATATGCCGGTTCCCGACAGCCGTGCCGCCACTGAATGCAGAGGCAGAGTTTTGTGTGTTAGGTATGAGGGACGTATTCACAGCGAGCGTGTAGCTGCCATCATTCTCTCTCCCTCTTATGCCCACATGCACTCTGACTCTTGTGTTTACTCTTACATTTGTTCTGTGTTATTTTCAGTGTCTCTCATGTACCCAGATACATTCTTTCCTCCTGTGCTCCAGTGTCCGGGGAGACTAAAGTATTGTGGCAAAAGAAAACCTTATTAAATATCTACGTCTGTGCAGCACTGAAATGGATTCAACATACAGACAGAGCTGAAATCAGGGTGCGTATGTGTCTGTGGGCAGTATTATATTCTCCACGCCCCACAAAAATACAGTGAATGATCTTTAAAAGTGTAACATAATAGCGTTCTCTCCACCACGGAGACAGGCCATGACCTCCTCACAGGAGCTTTACAGTGACCATTTGAATTGTAATGTGACAGACTGATTGCCAATTTACAGCCCACACAAAAGCATTGCAAGCATTGACAGCTCTGTAATGACAAACACAAACAATACGGCGAGCTCCAACCAAATGCTGTCTGCTGTTTTTCCCTCCTCTTCAAAATTATACTCTAAATCACAGCGTCTGGGGAAAAAAATGATTGAAAACAGCAGTGGCTAAAACAGAAAAGGCAGCATTTTCACCTATCAGCACAAAGTCGCACCTCGCTTAAAGCCGCATGCTGTACTAAATAATGCAATGGTGAGCTATTCCTACTGGATATCGCTGTAACAAGCAGACGATCCCCTTTAGAAATAACAGCTGGCTGTGTTTTTCTAATGGTGAGGCTCCATCACCGCCCGTCACTCCTCGTTCATCAGCAGCTGTTAGCCATGCACCCTATGTAATTGCTCTCACTCTCTGCTATAGTGCACTATGTTTCTCCTGCACTTATCAGTTGGATAAATGCATCATAATACAAACACTATGGTAGTTGAGTACAATTTCTGCAAGTCTACTTTTCGAGCAACTTGATAATGACTGATGATGACGGTTGGCCAGCTAGAAAAGAATGGTGGTTTTTGTCAAGGTTACGAGCAGCAGATACTCACTTTGCTGCATGGGAGCTAGAAATCAGCCTGAACAAAATATTTGTTTTTCATACTGTAGAGTGGTATATTTTGTGAGGATTTCTGAATGGTGGTCGTTAAGTACAGTGCTTTTTCATCATCTGAAGTTATGTTACCTTGACAGATATCTTAGTTTTTTGTGCATCTTGAATTGGTGAGGCATTCTTACATCTTTTTCAAAATTCAATCACAGAACAAGGAGACTGGTCAGAACTCCTTCATGTTTGTAAAGCTTTTCATTTTCTAATTAATTTTGAACTATACCATGGGGATGCCTAGCTTAGAATACAATATCCTCTGTGGTTTGGCAGCTTTGTCTATGGACCTAATCACGGCAAACCAAAATTGCCTCCAAATCTTTAGAAGATTTCTTGTTTTTTTTCAGTTAAAAGAAAATCCACTCTAAGGCCTTGTAATAATGTGTATGCTTTTGCCTGGAAATTTACGGTAGAGCTAAGAGAGCTTCTGTCAGTCAGACACATTAGCCCTAAGCGTCTGGTTTTTGGTGTCAGTCACTCAGAACCAGAGACCAAGGGCTTTTGTCTAGACTCATCAACCACATTTAAGATTCACACAGAGACAAATCCATCATAGACAATGTAGAAACAGACATTTTTGCACCAATTTCAGCCTTACAGTCCTGTGTCGAGTGGCTTTCTTACCTCACTTTTTCTCAACTGGAAGAGATACCCTTTTCTTGAGGTTTTAAGAAATTAATAACTAAAACAAAAGTAGAAGAAAAAGTTCACGGCAAGTGGGTACAACAAAAAAATTATTACAACTCTACATCACTAAATAACATAAAAATGTAACAATATCTCCAAGAGTGAGCATATTAAAGGGTGGATTTTTCCTTCAAAACTTGGAGGTACACATCAGAGATGTGTAAAGCCCTCCCCTGGATTGTTGATATGGCACTATCTTTGGCTTACACCCACATGGTATTTTTCTGCAAGCTGGAAACCCACTCAGCATTCTATATTTCTCTCATTTTGGTGTGAGAGGAGACTCACAGTGCCGACCCCACGGGATGTCAATTCCCACCAATGCTTGTGGACTTACAGTAACATTTTGCCCCAGTGTCAGGGAAGAGGAGAGGAGAAGCAGAGCGAAAGAGAGAAGACTATGAGCTTAATGTAGATCTGTCATCAGCTGGCTGCAGATCAAAAGAGCAGCATTGGCAGGCGGAGCACAGAATCCACCGGAGCCTCCTCTCTATGCCAAGCTCCAGCTTCTCTGAGGTAGACAAGCACAGAGGGGCCTGGCTCCAGGCGAGGAGTGTGTGTATCTGCTTTCTATGTGTGTGTATGTGTGTGTATTTTGGGGGGCGGAGAGGTGTGGGCACATGCACAATGTCTCAAGGCAAGGATCTGGCACTTTGAAAATGTCACCAGAATCCCAGAAACAAAAAAACAAGAAGAGAATGGAGAAAGTGTGATGAACAGACGCGTATGCTCTGGGAGGTGTGGGATTTAGAGACTATGGAAGGCAGAATCGTTCTCTCAGAGTGGGAGATTGGGAGGAATAAAAACGATGGCACAAAGACAGAGAGATGCAGGCTTTCTTGACTGTACACCTCTGCAGCATCAGTGTACAACTGTTAAGTGGGTCCAAGGACATTTCTAAATTGCAGTAAGTGGTTTCTGTCTTTCCACTTTTGATGCTGGTATGATGGTTGAATATGTTCACTGCGCACTTTTGCAACTCTGAATGTGTCATTTTGAAATCAGCCAAAACAGCACAATTATGTTTTATGCTTACATTTACTATTGTACTTCATGATTAGACTTAATATTAAATATTTAATAATTTGTTCCATCACTCCAATGTACAATAGAATGCTAGTGAGAGCCTTTTAAGTCTCCCCATCGTGGTGCCTGTCTTCTGCACTGTATGTACTTTTTTGGTTAACCTTATGAAAGCAAATATCTTGGTGACACAACTAAACTATCTAAACATTTTCTGTTATACAGTATAATACCCATTTGAGATATCAGGATGCTTCATCTTCGTTGTAAGACAAGACAGCCAGGGTTTTCCAGTGATGAGCACTGCTGCGTGATCTTCGCTTTTGTGCTTCCCTGTATGTTATACTTCTCGTACATCAGCTATATTACTTTTGGTTTGTATTTCCTTGTTGCTCGGGGAAAACGTCTTGAAATGTTGGATTCCAGTCTTGTACTCAATACCACGGACACATCAGAATACCAATCAGAACTGATTGTGAGCTTGTGAATTTTGCTCAAAATTACAAACTATCAGAAAAGAGTTCTGTTCTGAGGAATTTCAGTGCCTAGACTTTGAGATTCACCACTTTATTGTGGTGGGGGTTCGCATGACCCTGGTAGCTGTTTTATGGAGGACAACAGCTCCTGAGACAGATGGGAGATGGGACATGAGTAAGACTTCTTTGTACTTGTTTCTTCAGCCCCCTCTGGAGCCAGGACTGTATCCTTGCATGGTCGGACTCAGCCCCAAGAAGTAACATGGTACAACCACCATGTGACCAACCACCTTCAAAGCTTGGCGAAGAGGTCTGGTGGATTGCCAATTACTGGCAGGTGAAGGTGTGGGTCTTTGCAAACTGACCTGAGGGGGGAATGTCACATCTCTGGTGGGGAATTTGCTGGGGCTAGCGTGGGCGGTGTAGTGGGAACAACTAGATATAACTGGTCTCACCTCTATGTACAGCACCAACTCTGGAATCAAACTTCCAGACAACAGATGTCCTTTTCAAGAGTTGCCCAGGACGAGGTGGAGATACTCACATATCAGCCAGCACATCTCATCTCACTGTGCTATGGGTAATTACAGAGAAACCTGGAGGGGGTTGATTGGGAAGAACAGCTTACCTCATCCGAAGTGAAGAGGTGGTTTGTTACTTATGTCCTAGTCATGGATTGGCCAAAATGAATGCCATGTGTGACCATAAATTAGCATGTGCTCCCACCAGACCACCTTAGGCAAACATTGATGATTAAAAAGTAGTATCATCAGAACTCTAGGACCCAGACTTTGATAGGTAGTGGAAAATGGATGGATGGATGGCTAGCTGGCTGGATGACTGGCTGGACGGATGGATTTTGATGCCACACTCCCTTCAGGTCTCTGGAGCCAACCCTGTCTCCTAGAAATTGCATTTATATTGTACTTAATTGTTTTACTACTTGCATAGTGGTGAGAAACGTAATTGCTGCCTGGATTATGTTCACAGGCAACGATTTTTTGTGAGAACAACACCCTACATTTATGTGCCACACCGGAGGCGCAGGGAGGTGGTCGACATGGATGGTGAGCGTACAAAGTCCAGAGTTTGCATCGTGAGTTCCGTGGTTAGGTTTAGACCATTGACTGTGTGGACGTAGCTTCCGGGTCTGAAAAGTGAAGCCAATGCGGAAGTGCCTTAAACCCGCATTCTTTCTAATGGCCAGCAGGGGGCGAGTCCATTGTTTCCGAAAAGAAGTCCAATTGTATGCAAAACGACCTTACTTCTCACTTGATTTATTACCTCAGTAAACATTTTCCTAATGAGTTTATGGTCTCAATCACTAGTTTTAAGTCTTCTTCAATACAGCACGATGTTCCGTTTGTAAATTATCGAGTAAAATAGACGATAAAGCAGGGTATGCTTTAGGGCATGGCTCCCTTGTTTTTGTTCAGCTTTCAGTTGTTCTAAAAGACACTCTAAGGAGTCGGCTGTTCATTTTTTCCGGTAAGTACATTTTGTTTGAAGCCTGTTTTTCGCTAGCCAAAATTAGCATCCTAATTAATATCACAGTTAATGTGAATTACGGATGCATCTTGTTAACCAAGCTAGCTAGCTAGAGCTAGCGTTAGCTGATAACTTGCCGCTCCTCCCCAGCGGCAGTGCAGTAGTGCCATTATCTTACAAAAGTCAGAACAAACTTTTAAGTTAGGCCTTGTAGCTCTAATATGCATGTAACATTCAGCAACTGGATTGCTTATTTCTCGCCTCAATTTTGTTCGGAATCAGATTTTGGTGGACTGCTAAGGTGAAATGAGTGAAAGTTTACATAGCCTACTTCATACAACGGAACCTACTCATGCTCAAACCCCATTGGCTCACAGAACTGGCAGCTTCACCCTCTCATCCAAATATGGTCACTTCTGGCTCCAGAAGACCGAGATTGCTACGGCCAAAATGCCAAACTCGAGGCTTCAAACCGGTAGTCCACAAACCAGTGGGTGACGTCACAGTGGCTACGTCCACTTCTTTTATACAGTCTATGGTTTAGACAGCAAAAGCACTTGGTGAACATTTTCTGTATTAAACCAAGACCACAATCTTTCCCTAACCTAACCAAGTGCTGCCAGTAAATAAACGTAACCATAAAAAAAAATTAATAATGATGTGGTCACTACAAGTGGACATTGTATTGCGAGATCAGATATTTTGGGGGAAACCAAATGAAATACGTTGTCAGTGAACATTTTACTGATATATTCAGTATCGACATGTTTGCCACTTGCCAGGTAATTATCAACATTTCCTGATTGCGTTAACAGAAAATGTACCCCGGTCAGCCTTATGTTTCCTTCAAAGCATATAAAGGTGCCTCCACTCCTTTTGTCAAACTGGATGATGCAACCACACCGCCCCAACCAAAGGAAACTAAGGCCCGTCTTTTTCACTGCAGACAGCAACACTAATAGCAACTGAATCAGATGAGCCATCTTTTAAATACCATGAAAGTGTTTAAGCGATTTTTTATGTCAGCTGTCAATTGAATCATTTGGTTGACAATCTTTTTGTATCGATTTTAAGTAAATTATAGTTTTCTTGTATTTCTTTTGTGCAATATGCATCCATAAATGGCAAAATAATAAGCCAGGTTTAGAGTTGCTCTGTTGAAAACACAGACATGCAGGGTTAAAAAAAATCTTTAGGCAAATGACATCACCAGGTGTAAGGAGTACTCACTCTATATGTTTATCTCTAGAGCCCAAAGAGTTTCTAAAGAGCAGGATGTTGTGTTAAGAAATCAGGGCCTGACCTTGCCAATCTTGTCCCAAGTCTTAGCGTACAAGTACAACAAAAAGAAATCCGATTAAGTGAAGATGCACAACATCTATCTTCCCAGGTGTTTCCATTGTGTTTGTGTGTGTGCGTGTGTGTGCATGTTTTTGTGACTGTGTGTGTTCTCGCATTTACCCGAACTCAATGTCAAACCTATTTCCAAACCACTGATTCAGCTAGTTGTGGAGATATACAGTGGTGCTGCCAATGCTAACCTTTAGAGATTACGGTGACATTAAAAGCTGCATATGGTGAGTGGGGAGACCCAACCACTGGGCGCCTCATCTGATGCAAATGTCCTCTCTCACCTCTATCAGCAAAAGTAATTATGGCAAACCACTGTGACATCTCAGGCTGTGCAAGAGAGGGGAAGAGTACCTCGTATAGGTCATGGAAATACACCCATCTCTCTGGGTAAGGAGGAGACAATTATCTTTTCGTGCGGAGAGGCGGTGTTGAGGGAGGAGCCCTCCACACTCTAACCCCCCCCACCCCCACTCCTCAAACTGAAGTATCTTCTGTGCCAGCAGCCTAGAGGGACTCAGTCAAGAAATTGACACTGCTGTTAGCATGCTTGGGGCTAAATAGATGTATCGGTATGGCTGCGCTGTCTCTCTTGGTGACTGGGGCCTCATTAACATGTCGGCAAACATGTGTTTGGTCTAGATTTTGTAATGTATTTTTCCAGTCACTGCATAAATATGAAAATGACATGCATATTGGTTTCTGCTACAGTAGTCATAGAATGTCAGTTGATTAGGTCTGAGCAAAACAAATATATACAGTATATATTAATGGACAGCTCACACGGTCTTGCCATCATAATAGTAATAAAAATAATAATAATAATAAAGTTTATTGGGTTTGCTGTTTTCTTTGGCTTGCATGGGTACTAATTTCCACTGTGTTACATTTTCGCATCTATTTTTATTAGTAACAAAACTAGGAACCTAAGAGTGTGCTTTTGATTAGAAAATATTCTAACAAAGCATTCATTTGTGAAATAGGCTGTCACACCTTCTGAATAGCATCTGAAGCCTCTTGAAAAACTGATGTCAGAAAAATAGACAAACCATGGCATTGGCCATATTAAGTGCTCAACCACATTGTGCTTTTGAAAATCCACTTGTATGTTTAAGCTCTGTGACTTAGATAAAATCCCACCCTGTTTTCCATGCTGGAAGCAACCATAATCCTCATGAATGGGTTTTCCTATTTTTTTTTTATATTCTCCTTGTCATGTTTGCGTTGTTGATGTGTTTTTGTTCGAGTGCTTTACCTAGCAGAGGGGTCCTGCAGCCCCACAGCTGACCCTGCTGTTCAGAGTCAGTGGGCTGCGGTGGCCCAGAGCGGCTTACGCTAACCTCTAACCCCCTGGCAGTCGCTGCTGGCTTAGCTCTGCTGAACAAGTCAACTGGGCTTTGTGCCCGAAAGAGTCGACCTACACTAGTGTCATCTGGCCCTGTAGTGAGATCCCCTGCACCTCAGGGTGAGCCCCACCACATTATCCAACGCGCTCCTGAGACAAGAGGGCATGACACTCGCTTAGGCTGTCGCTTGTTCATAGACCTTTTAGCAGTGGTTACATTTACATTCATTTAAATGCAAATGCATGCAAAATATCCAACTGTATATATAGTACAATGAAATTGTGGACAACTTTATTTGGGTTTGCATTCATTTGCCACTTAAAATATACATACCAAGAAGATGATG
>NTHP01000033.1:724975-762408 GCA_003416845.1 Oplegnathus fasciatus
TTGGTCAACTTACTTACTTACTCTGTTAGCTGTGGATTACAGCCTTACTGCAATAAAGATAATCAGACTAATGCCCTGATTCGCCAAGATTGCCTTAGCCTGACTGCAGGGGCAAAGTGCATTCTGTTCCCTAAAATACTCAGGCAAATCTAGTGATTACACAATGTCTTTATGTGTACAAATAACACAATTGGTGGTGACAAGCGCTCTCTGCGCCAAACAAATCCTGGAAATAAGTTGAATCTATTGGTCCTCATTTATACAATTGAAAATATCCAACATCAGCTGAAACAATGAGCAACTCAGCACCAGCTGAAAGTTTTGCTTTTGCTGGCCTCCAGTGCTTTAATATCATCCTTGCTGCTGCCGTGATATCACTGTTTGATTTGGTTACAGGTGCAACGGAGCACACATCTGATCACACCCAACCACACCCATCAGAGGTGCTGACTATGGTCAGAGGTGCAACAGACTTTCATCGAGAGAGTGCAGTGAGACACTGCTTTTCTGGTATTAACTTATTCTTAATAATTTCAGACACTGAACACTAGCAATTTTTAAAATAGATACTATCATGCGCTATAGTTGTTTCTTTACAGTAATATGATCAGCAAGACAGGTGCCATGAGTTTCATGTCCAATTGCTATGTGCAAGCATTCAAGTGAAAGCAACAAATGTGTGAACCATTTCATCAAAAAAACAATTTAAACACTCTATTTCCTTTTGTCTTCCTCCAAAAGAAAATGGTATGAGCTAACTAGTGGGCAAGCCAGGTCTGCTCCGAATACCTGCACAGTGCCTGTATCGAAAAGTTCAATTATTTTCAAACTCTTATTTCAGTTTCTTATTTTGTGAAATGCTAAGGAAGAAATAAGGCATCCTTTACTAGTTTTGGTCCTATCTGGTTTTGTTCTACTTTTCTCTTTCTCTTTACAATGGTTTGGTTTGGTTATGGAAAGGGAAACTTTTTAAATTCCAATTACTATAGTTGAAATATTGCCATAATCAGATTAAGATGGAGTTATTAGTGTGGATTTCAATGAATCCGTGATGGGTTAAGTATTGTACACCCACTTTATCAGTGTCACAAGTGAACAGAAATTAGTTTTCTCATATTTGTGTTGTCAGTTGCGAACAAAAAACTTATATTAATTTTGGGTGTGTAGGTGGGGTGGGGGCGATCAGCAGGTCTGTGCAATTAGTCATTGCACTGAGGGAGGAAAAGAATCACATTCATTATGTGAAAATATGGCCACCACGAAGGAGCCTCTTGAATTGTAATGAAGGAGGCCCCTTGATAACCATGAATTCGCCAATTAAGGTTCTCATATAACATTCAAATTATGTGCATTTTAACAACTAGTTTTGCCACAGAAACACTTGCATTTTCCTTTGGTTTCAAGGAGCTTCCCTGCTTGCAAATGTAGGAGTAATTAAGATAATTAAAGCTTTTGATGTTCCACATATAATCCAATGTGCAGCAATAGAGAGAAAATGCAAAAAAGTTGTAATGAATTTCAAGGCTTTGTCCTCCTCTGTTCTCCCCCATTAAAACAGCTCTCATTGTCTGAGATTCCATTTTCTTTTAGTGAAACAGTTCTTACATTATTTGGGGAGAAATTGGCTGCTTCATTTTGTAGAATGAACGACTTTGTCTCCTTCACATGTCAGCTTTGTAGCTGAATAGCCACCGTGTGAAGAAACTTAACAACAGTTAAGTTTTTTCTTTTAAACGTTCTGTTTCTGGCAGTGGTTTTGCTGAGCACACACGGACCTTTCCACCGCTGCCCCTCTTGACACATGATTATATCACAAACACATTTATTACTGAGAGATGTCTGACTCCACTATTTGGCCACTGACAGCAGAAAAAAGCAGAGAGCGCAGCCATGAAAAAGATACATAGTGTCTACGTGCAGAAAGCAGTAGCTGCAAACCACAGGTTTCACTGTGTGTTTTTTTAACTCTGAATTTTTGTCCCTGAAATGTCCTTATTTCCATTCCTACAAAAGACTTTGAGACATGACAGCTATTTTAAAGCAAGAAGTAATATCTTCTTGAGATCAACTGAACGCATGTGCCTGCATTATGTATGATGTATGTGTGAGAAAGAAAAAGAGAGACAGTGGAAAGAGGCGGGAGAGCTCCCTGGCTGAGCTTTTATCATCCTTAAATGTACCAAAATGAGTCTTGGGGAAAAGGAGGCCGTGTGGCTTTTGAAGAATTAATAAGCCTGTCTCATTTGGATGTGTCTAGCGTCTCGGACAGCCTGTGGAAGCCCTAGTTCCACACTTTCCTGACAGTGCCTTTGATGATCACTGATAACGTACAGCGTCTCCCAGGGAGCGAGGCATCCAACAATGAGGGTAGAGTCAGTGGAGACCGGCTTCACTGATCCTGACTGAGCTTTATTATCTGGCCTCTCTCCAGCAAAGCAGTGCATTAGGTATTCCTGAGACAAAGCATTTGGGACAGAGTGTGTGCCCATTGTTCTGTTCCTCTTGTCGAAGAAATCTCGTCCTTTGACAAAGGTTACTGGTTTACTCACCTACTGGGTGCAGACAGTCTCGTCTTTTCCTTGCCTTAGTTTGAAAATGTGTTAAAGCCCTTTTTGGATAATACCTATGGTGTGCTTTAAGTGATATTTTCCAGGATTATATGATACGTCATTACATGTTCTCCTTTATAAATGGTTATTTTGCCTTGAAGCTGCTCTACAAACCACAAAAGGTCAAGGATGTGATATTACTAATAAGTGAATCTAACTTAATCATAATGTCATTGGTTGATTTTTTTTCCATATACAGGATATTTTGCTACACTATCTTCATTTGGAGCCCCTCTGCTACGCAGTTTGTTCCAAATCCCAATTCACATCTATTTTGAGATTTCCCACCTGTCACCTCTTTAGTGTCGCATTATTTTAGCATGAGGAAGTAGGAGTGATTAGTGCTATTGTGATAAAAGCTACCATCCAGAAAATTTGATGAAACCTGGTGAGTCAGAGGCCCAGAAATGGGCTTCAGCAAACAAAATAATCGGGCAGAGGTGATACAGAAGCAGGTATGTAACTACGAGCCCGTGCCAGGCAATTTTCTACTCGGCTACTCATAACCTACAGGAAATGACAAAAAAGCATTGGCTGCCTTTGTTGAGGACAATTTTGTGATTATGGGGTTGATAGCAACATTTCGCCATTTGATAGCAGGCACATCCACCCTTTTCAGGGTTACTTTGGCCAGCTCTTTGTGCACCAGTGTCACTCCCAAAAGTGCCCCACATCCCTTCATCCTACAAATATGGCACACCAATTACTGATTTCTATATTTCAGGAAGTAAGTGGTAGCCAGAGGACAAGGATCCAGTATTAGGAGTTATTGAAAGTCAGGATTTCTTTGATGCAGTCAGACTCAAAGTGAGGTTTTTGAGGTTGGGCTGAGAGGATTAGTCCATCTCCGGTGTGTTTATCTGTATACATGCAACAAGCTATTTCATGTAATTCTACTGCATCTATCTATCTCCTTATGTGTGACTGTTTGAATGTGTTTGTGTACGCTGTGTTCCATCTCCAATGAATGATGGACTGTAATTCAAAACGAATGGAGAAGCTTGCAAAGTACAACGATTTGTTACCATGTTGAACTGTTTGAAGATATGCGCTTGTCGTCATGACTCAAGTTGTCGTATACAGAAGTTGTTCTAAAACAATTTCATCTAATCAATTAATCTGTGCGATTTCTTGATCTGTGAATCTGTACTAATTTCTGCCAAAGATGCTCAAAATTGTGGGGTTATTTTTCCAAGATCAATTAAAGTATCTGCAGTTAATTTATTGATGCAGTCACAATCTAAACACTCATTTCTCATTCTGGTGAGAGGGTTCTCCGCATACATTTCACCCCCACCTGAAACATACTTGTTACATCAACACCAAAATCGGAATTTGACAGGGAGCCCCCGGGAAAGCTAGCCTGTGACCCTGTTTTAATATGTTGCCTCAGGCAATTTCTCTGCTGCAATAACGTGCTCTCACACACTGACATTGGTAACCTGACAACTGATGCGAAGGCTAAGAAAAAATGCAATACACCAACAAAATGCCATGAGACATCCATAGAAGAAGAGGGGTAGGTCTACCAAAGCCTCGAGGGACATTCTTCAAGAACAAACTTTTTTTTAATTGTCTATAAGACAAGGAACGTACAACTCAACCAAATACTTCTGGCTAAAGCTAAAGAGATTCCCACTGATTATTAATTTGAGAGGGTGTTTGTTGAATAGATTGGTACACAGGGCACTCTTACTTAACGCAGTCACATGCCATCCCACCACTTAATTCTGTAGCCACCAAGGTTGTCAGCAAGTTAACCGAAGTAACATAGCTAAAAGAGAGGATGATGGGAAACAGCAAGTAAGCCTGAGTGAAAGAGAGCAATGAGCAGGATATCGACAAAATTAGAATTGATTTGCGGAGAAAAGGGGGTTGCCGTCTTGCAGAGGCAGGGGCTACTGTGAATTCCTAATCCAGCAGTCTTTGAGGAAATCTCTGTGGCAGAACCGGTCTCTCATTACTCTCACAGACAGGCCTGCAATCTGTAGCAGATTGGAAGCTAGACAAGCATCAGGCTGTATTAAGATTCAACCCCTCGGTGATGTTGGCAGACCCCAGGCCGGGATTCTTGTAAACAGGCAGCTCACCAGAGGACATCTGGGTATTGAGCATTTAAAACGGAGAAAAAAAAATTGATCCAGTCAACACAGCATGAAAATCTGTCCACATGACTGATCAGGGATACATGTTTGCTCAGAGCTTTTTTGTTTTCTGCTTTGTCTAAATATTATTTTCTCTATGTTTTTCAGCTTGTTTGCTTCAAGTACACATTTATAAATTCTCAATGTGAAGTCAGTTTTACTGCTGTGTGTTGATGTAGGACAGAGGCGTAGGCCCAGCTACTCAGTGGAAAGTTGTTTTTTAATCCCCTGTCCCCTACAGTTTTAATTGGACAGCAGGTCCACAACAGCAGACAGAAATCCCTCCACAGGAGCTTTAGTGCAAGGCTGCAGGGAGGCAGTGAAATCTAAACTGAAGTGACACTTACTGACTGGGCCAAGGGGAAGGGAAAATGAGCTTTTCCTGGGGAAAGGGGAAACCTTTGAATAGGCAGATTGACAGGTTGAGCAGTCAGAGGAGATGGAAAGCACTTGTAGCTGCTCGGACGCGCCGAGGGGTCAGATGCCAGGGCTGGCAGCTTTGCCGAAGTGGCGGCGGTTTTCTGTGTGACATTCTTGTCAAACGTTTGGCAGCAGGATCTCTCACAACAAACACAGTGGGAAGCTGACGGTTAATCTAATTTCACCGGCCCCAATCATGTGCATGGCCTCAGGGGGTCTGTTTTGCCTCGACAGCATGTTAGAGGGTATGTAGACAGAAGTCTTGGCTTCACTGCATGCTTGGCAGGGGGAAAACCTTTAGAGTAATACAAAGAGGTATATAGCAAAATGAAAAATTCACCTGTTATCCCTCTAGTATGTCAGGCTGTGTTGATACCACAGAGGAAATTGCTTTTATCATTGAAACACCGCAAGCAATACAGTATAGAGAACAAAGGAGAATCATGACACACGTCACTTAGAGCAGAATACATCAGCAACATAAAGAAAATTACCATCAGCGCTCGTGGCAAGCTGACACTCAGAGGATGTGCCTGGTACGACTCCAGTCTGATCATTCCCACAGCCTCAGTGTGTAAGACAGGACTGTTTAAATGTAAAATGGTACCTGAAGAGAACGGATTAAGCTGAAGTGCGTTAACTTTTTGGGGTTTGTGAAGGAAATAATTTAATTAATTAATAAATACATTCAAACACTAGTTATTTAAAGCAACATCAATCAATATTTGTTACGTTACACAATGAATCAAATGACTGTGAAATGTCTGGCAGTGATGTTTTGGTTTTACGGCACATTCACTGTATGGTTCAGTCTCAATGCTCTCGACAACCCTGTAATTTAACGGCAACAGGCAGCCAACATATTAGCATCTACCTAAAGAAGAAGGGAGAAACATCTAGCAGCTAAACTCCTAGATTGTTTCTCAGGAACAGGTGGAGACCAAAACATAGCGAAAAGCAGTGTGAACATTGGATTTATATTCATGAGGTGGCCAGAAAAAATGGCTCCAATGTGATGATACAATTAAGTAGTCAACTGTTTGCTTACACAATAACAACTTAACAAGGCCTACAAAACGATCAGTGAAGATTTATACTCATCATTACTTAGTTAACATTAGTTTAGCTACTTAACGTGTTCAGGCATGGAAAGTTTTAGCAAAATGGCAACGAGTCAGTTGTCACTCAGTTATCATAACTGGGTCGCATCTGCCCTTCGAGGCAGGGCAGAGGAAGTACACAAACAAAGTAATTATGTTTTAGTTGACTTGATAGTCTGCTATTCCAGCAGACCTGCCAGGGGATGTTTGATAAACAGCAATGAAACGTCTGCTCCAGGTTCATTTGATACAGCTCTGCCTCACCAGCCTTCACTTTGAAATGAGCTGATAGCAGGAATGGATGTCGTCCTCATAATTTATAAAGCCTCCATTAGGTTGTGTTCTTGACAGGATGTGCCTTGAAATTGTCCCCTTGGCACTGCTCCAGCAGTTGGAAACATATTTTTCAAATGGCAAATACTCCTAAATATGTAACTGTATCTCTCCTACCTTTTTATCTTTTGGTGTGCGCAGTTCAATGTTAAACACCTAATACTTAATGTAAAGACAACAAACAGAAGGATAATGGAGGGAAGGAGAAGGTTTTTCACTCTCGAAGTGAAGTAGTGACCTGTTGATGCATGAATCAAGGAGACTAAAAGAAGGAAGTCTTTATCTTTCAATGAATTTATGGTTAGCTGATTTATTTTCATCTTGTTTGCAAACATTGGAGAAATATAGCTCTAATAGACGTGTATTAAATGCCTTTGGAATGAAAAAAAAAGTCAGAGAGCATTTTTCCATCTTCCATACAACCCATACTGTTGAGGAATATAAGAATTAATATGCAGAACTGATGTACTCACAAAATCCCAGATTGGCATTTTAATGTTCCCATTATCTGCTGAGGGAGAGACAGCTCCCACGTGGAGCTGATCTTGCTGACTTGTGTATATGCTAAGACTAGACGAAAAGCTGGAGGGGTAGAAAACAAAATCATGGAAAGTGCTTAATTAATAAATGAAAGATAGTTAGCGCTTTGAGAATTTTTAACTTAAGAAACTCAAATTATTATTTAGAGACTCAACCACTGATACACACTGTGTCAAATCTGAACCGACTCTTTGCGACAGTTAGCAACTTTTAGTAGTCATTTGGGATCCAAACAGTTTTTCCATTCATTCCAAGTCAAATGAGCTATTACAAAAGCATGGGCTACAACTGAGGCATTTAACAGCACAATTAAATTCCAATGGCCTAGTATCTATTGAGCAATTAACCTTTGGTAAACCAATTATTATTTAGTACGCGATGACAAAAGTTAGGTCCTGGAGGAGCCATGTCCTGTTTTAATAGACGGTCTTATGCCCTATAAAAGATGGAAATGTGGAGCCATTTTAGTGCCCTATTAGCGTAGCTCCGCTGAAACACTGCCAACTTGTTTCAGTCGTGAGTATTGATTAATTGGCACGGAACAGTCCCACCGTCTGGGTTGGCGAGAAAGAGAGAACAAATGGATGAAAACAGATTCGGCCGAGTAAGGAAAAGTCAGGGTGTCCAATCCGTTGAGAGCTCGCGTAATGAACAGGATGCAGACTAAGGTGCTCAAAAGGTCCACATGAAGCCTGCAGCAAGGCTTCAAGACCTCTCTCACCTGTTACATCTGTGAACCAGCTGTTCCACTGCCCGTCGAGTGCTATCCTGTTGCTATTGTGAGAGGTTTCCAAGGCAACTTGCATCGAGTCATCCAAATCAACCCTACGCCGCCCGTATTCTCTTCCTTACAATCATTCTGTAAGTTTGACAGCTCACTGTACAGCCCGTCTATTCATGCAGCATTGTGTAAATATATAATGCACTGACTGCCATTAGAGCACACTTAGTCATTTGAATGACATTGTAAATGACGTTGTTGATTTGTCACGAGAGGGTCATTTGTCATTTTAGTTGTGACTTCAACAATCTGGACAATTCCCAGCCCGTTATATCCCTCATGGAACATGGAGCAGCTGAACCATAAATTTATCACAGGGAATGCCATTACCTTTAGCTTGACGGCCCTCAAGCAACGGCAGTGCAATAATAGAGAATAGATTTTATTCCGTATGGAGCTGAGGCTTGTGCAAGGTTGTGCTTTATTTCCTCCTTCCAGCCTCCAAGATAAAGGGGAAAATAAGGCGGGCACTGAAGTGTTATACCTACCTTAATGAAAGGTTTTAAACTGATACTGGTATTGACTCAGAAGCCCCAGGAGCATGCCTGTATATCTGATGCTGTGTCATAAATGAAGATCAACAGTCCTGTTACCTTTCCCTTACACTAACCTGAAGGAAAACCAAATCAAGCACCACACTGATGAGTCTCATAATTACATTTTCTGTTGCGATACGATGATTCTCAAGCGAGATCATAGAAGAGATGATGAAACGCCTCAGATGATTAAAATGTCAAATCTTATGATGGTCTCTGGCAGCTCACACCATCTCTTAGTATGGGAACTTGGATTTTCGATATAAAGAGACAAAGTTAAGTAGTGGTTGATTTTGATCCCCCCCTGAGTTGGCTTGTAGGTCGATAATGATAATGCATGCTGATCAATAGCTCACCCCCGGGGACCACGTGGCAGAGTCAGTGTCTACTTGAGATGCATTGTGTGTGAGATGTCATCCGGAATATTGATATGAGCACTCATTTCCTGTGTACCACCAGCGCTTTGGTGACGGTATGAGCTGTTAATGAAAAAATCAGCGGGGCTTGTCAACTGTCATCACGACCAAATGAGGCAGAAAGACGGGTGGGAGGAGGGGACTTAATAAAGCACAAATTTCTCTTTTCACAAAAATGAAGCCTAATCAGAATGTTTGTAAAAAAAAAANNAAAAAAAAGAACTTACGATGCTCTTTTTTTTTTTTGAAGAATTAGCACAGAGCGCTGTCAACACCAATAGGAAATCCTATCAGAATGTTAATGTTAAACTGCTAAGGCACACATTTTTCTGCCAACACAAATTATGACATCTAAGCCGGATTAGGACACATCCTTTCATTACTTTATTTGATTTTCTCACTTCCTTTTTTCTTGTGCTCACATTTTTAGGCTGACTTGCTAAGGGGCTTTACATGTGCAGTGATTAGACGATAGTGGCGTAACACACTGTGCTTCGGAGGACTATATTTGATTATTTTCATAGGGAAAATGTGGCAACCACCTCGAACCATTTCCTCTAGCCTGTTAATGTTCCTATCATTGTTATCTCTATCTGCTGCTCTTACTCCAAGCCCTGCTGTTCCAGATAGCACAATTCAGCTGTATTTTTCCAAAATTATCTGATAGTGTATGTGGGCAGGAAAGAGGATGTTGTCCTCCAGCCAGACCCGAGACCACAAAAATTTGCACTCTCCTTGTCACACTTCTAGTTGCTCTATTAGCATAGACTCATTTGTTTCATATTAATTATGCATTAATGTCAAGCCACTAATGAAGGCAAGGTCAAGACATTGGAAAAAAATTCCAGGACTGAATGTACCCAAAGGAGCTGGAGAATTTCAAGAGAGTTAATGTTGAAATATTTCTCACATTTGGTGACTGGTTGGTGCATCGAGTGCAGACATCATGGGATGATGGGTGTGCTTGTTAAAGGTTGCACAGAGCTACTGGGCTCACCCTCATCACAGGGCCTATTCTTCCTTTCTTCCCTCTACCTCCCACACTTTTTTCTCGCAGTCTCTCGGGTCCCGAAGTCAGTCCTGAGCCTTTGCTGCCGAGCCCTAGCCTGAGAGCAGCGTGACTCCCCTCCTCCCTACACCTCCACACCCTCATTATCGGCCACCATCTGCCTGACCTTACCCTCACATCACTCCTTTCCACCCAGCTAGCCCATCAACACTCCCCTCTCACTCTCCACTGGCACCTTGGCTCACAAGCCTGCCACAGCTGCCATCTCTCTCTGAGTTACACATTTGTCCTCTTCGGCCATGTTTTATGCTCTCTAATCCCTCTGTCTTGAGTCCCTCTTACATGAACAAGCTGTGTGTAAGCCACTCCAGCAGAAACACTGATCTCTGAAGTAGTCTCAAGACTTTTTTGTCAACACAATTCTTTAGAACCTCTAAACGCAGCATGTACCCTTGCTGTGGTCAGATAAGGTAATGTGAAATCAATTGCCAAATGCTGAAAAAGAAATCTGTCCTTATTTAGAAGGATAGCAGGTCTAAGATAGTAAGAAGACACCCAAAACTTTTTTTAGAATGCAGTTTGATAAGTTTGGAGTACCTCAATTTATTATAGGCAAGGAAAGTCTGAGTTAACCTCGAGCACTTCTTTCACAAGAACATGAAAGTTAAATCTAGTCTTCTGAGTTTGAGCCTCTGCAGTCCCGGGTAAGCCACAGCTGACCGAACTTCTTGGTGTCAGGAGTGTTGATGGCATAGCCAGTTTTGCTATCAGGCCTGTCTTTCTGTCTTCATGTTGTCTAAGACTTTGTCTGCCCAGAGAGCTTACAGGCAGAGCTGGGAGAGAATGGTGGGCTACAGCCGCTCGTCTTGACAGATAAACAGGATTTTGTGTCTGGCAAGCCGAAGATTGTCAGCTCCAATCTCTTGAGAGAATTACAACCAGCAGTCAATGCTGGGACACTGGCTCAACAGACAGAGCATCAGACCCTGTGTATCTATGAGTAGGAGATGCCGACTCCTTCATCGCGATAGCGCTGCATGCTTTATTCATGGCTGACAGAGCCACGGGTACAGTTCAGGGTTCCAAGAGCTCTGTGTTTCAGTGGTGAAACTGCCTCCTCGTACACATGTTATAAACATGACAGAATGTAAATGTCACTGAGTTTGTGTAAAAGCATAATAATTGTAGTTTGAATTCAAGAACGGGTGGGTGACAAGGCATCTGCGCAAAAGCTTCATGATTTATGAGCTTTTTACATTTTCACCTTTCATCTAAAGATTACCTCTTTATCTCTGGCTTTCCCTGTGCCGCCTCTGTGTCTATGCTACCGCAGCAGTGGGAGAACAAAGGCTTTAATTGCATAACAAGCGTCAACATTTAACAAATAGCATTCGCAGTTGGTGCTGCTCTCTCCCAGCTTGTGGGAGCCCAAGTCCAGCTTTTGACCTTTATGCTCTGAATGGAGCCCCGGAGGTCACATTGTTGTCTTTGTTAAATGTCAGCAGTTAGTGTCTCAAAGCGATGCCGAAAGTTTAAAGCATGTGGGTTGGATAAAAGCCACCTCTCTGCCATGAAGTACTTCAACTCAGGTTGGTATTTCCTTTTGTAAAGGGGGCGGGTTCTCTGTGCTCTCTAAATCAATTGGAATGAGTTGGCTGCAGGGCCCCTTTGGCGTTGAGCGGCATTACCCAGAGATAAGGGAGCTCAGACGTGACAAGCCATATTAACCAGCCAGCTCTCCTCCTGATTGGATCATTGCTGTACTGCTCGCCTGCAGGAGGGGGCCCAGCGTCTAATTGAACAGTCTGCCTTTCTGTTGACAAGACTATAATTTCTACATATCACCAAGGAAAACACTCGTCTTGTTTTTCTGCCTGTGCGCCGAGGTTCTGATGAACGTTGGTTAATTTCTCTTGTGGAGACAAGCCTCAATCACATCAAAGACAAGGTTTGGTTCATGATAATTTACTGCAAGGGGAGGTTTGAGGGGGAAGGGGGCTGTGTAATAGAGGGGGGAACGTGGACAGGGTTAAGTGGATCAATGTCCATTTCTTTAGCCTACCCAAAGCTCAGATGTTAATCTAATTTAACGTCTGAAGGGGGAGGGTGCACAAAATAGAGA
This sequence comes from Oplegnathus fasciatus, assembly GCA_003416845.1. Classification (NCBI taxonomy): domain Eukaryota; kingdom Metazoa; phylum Chordata; class Actinopteri; order Centrarchiformes; family Oplegnathidae; genus Oplegnathus; species Oplegnathus fasciatus. The sequence goes on from NTHP01000033.1 coordinate 736,986, forward strand.
GAGAATGAATTACATCAGATGTCAAGGGGAACACGACTAAATAATTCAGTTACCTAAGTGTGGAATGACATTTATCGGATTGTGACTATTAATAGCACAAAGGTTGGGCTGAAAGAAATGGTCCTGCTAGTTAATACCTGTGTAAATTGCTATTAAGTATTCACTGCAAACTTTTAATCTTAAGCAGAAGAGCAATATATCCGCAAAAGGGTTTATTTTTAGGAGTAGAAGTAGATACGTAACATGGAAACATCCTGTGGTTTAAGCCAGTGGTTGCCAAACTTTATGGCCTGTGACCCACCGTAACTGGTTGTACGGGGTCGGTGGGTTAGGGATTTCTTTTGTCCCTGTTTTGTTTGGATGTCCAGAAAAACTGAAATTATTCAGTAATTTACAAGAAACTTAAAGATTAGAAAAAAATATATGTATAATTTTGTGTAGCATAAATGCTTTTTCCGATTTCTATCCTTCTAAACATCTTTTGACCCCTCGGATTTATCTTACAACCTCTTGGAGTGGGACCAAGAACTGGGCAAAGAACGTGTTACTTACAGTAAGTGATCATAGTAACATTATTTTGCTGCGACTGTTTCTGCTAACGATTACTTGAATCATGACATTTATAACCCTTGTTGGCAGTATAGTTTATCGGCTAATGAATCTCATCCTCTGTCACCACAGTGCGTTGGATTATGGTAAATAGATAACTGTGACTTACAGTGTTTCCATTTAATTACCACCAATTACAGGTAAAACAATCAAGCATGCGTAGTTAAGTTTCTCACCAAACAGTGTTTAAAAGTAAGGTCTGCGGTTAGAAGCGGTCACTGATTGGCAGTTGTTGTACGGCTGCTGGCCCTTTGAAAAATGGCTTGAAATAAATAACAACACACTCTTAAAATTACCAACTGAGCATATGTAACATCAAACTGATTGAATGAGCTATTCACACAAGAACTGAGTGTACATTTATTTTGAAGCTGTGGAAATTCAGAGCTTTACATCTGTATTGTTGGTACAGATTTGAGCTCTATTTTGAATAATGGAAGGATCTGGAAGACACATCATTTTCTGTCATCTAGTCCCACCCTTCACAAAGCTGCATGTGTATACCCAGAATTGATGTATTCAAAGAAATCCTTGCTTTGCAGCTGTCAGAGTCAGGAATGAAAGCTATCACCAGCATCAGACAACTGTGTCTAAAGCAATGTTTCAATATTTTGCATGCTCCGGCTCCCATATGGTGTGTTACATTTCCTCCCTGAAGAACCCACCATGCATATTATTGTCTTCTATTTTGAGAGACTCCCCGCCGTGCAGTGTGTAGAGTGAAATGTAGGGGTTTCACCAAACGTCTGTGCCCACCAAGGCTAGCCACGCAGCAGCTGTGACTGATAAAGCGGATCCTCTCCACAAGAGAAAAAACTTGTTCTAGGCTCCCTCTTGACTCTCAACCCACAACTCCTGTCCTGTCCCCGAGGCGCAAACGTCCAACTTCCCAAATGCCAACTCAGTCAGGAGTTATCGCCACTATTTCCCCAGCGAAAAATGTCAGATGGATGGTGATTTTCTGCTTTATGATTTCACAGGAGTGGTGACCGTACAGTGTGAGAGAGATACTCTGTCCCAGTTTGATAAGTGGGGCATAATAATGAAAACGGCTTTTTGAAAACTAAGGTAAAGCCTCATTTCAGCTCTGGCAGGTCAGTTGAAACTGCAACGGACAATGTTTAGTACATTGTTGTAATCATTATTATCCATTTTATTTCATCCTTGTGGTCTTGATATTGTGTGCAAACTTAATTTGTTTGCATCTTTTTGCTGGGTTGTTATAAATCTCATCTAAAATGTCCTGGAGCCTTCCATGAACAATGACAACATCCATCATGGACTGAACTGTGCTGTCTCTTATATCGTTCATTTGGGGTGTATTTCACAGCCAGCGAGACACAAACGAGAGACCGAGCAGGCCATGGCTCAGCGCCCATTGTCACTCTTCCTGAACACAAGGCAATAATCGCCCATGCATCTCCAATCTGAGCCGAGAATAAAACAAGGTGAGAAAATGAGCACCACGGCACGGCTGCAGGGGGAGAAAATGTGAAAGGACGCTCAATGACACGCCTAACACATTTAGCGTCACTGCCCATTTGAAAAAAATCTTGTAAAAATTGTATATTTTATGGACACTCAAGTCCAGCGTCATTAGCTCACTGAAGACAACGGTACAGTTTTCTTCTGATGGCCATAGAGAGTGAAGTGGTCGCAGAGTCAGGAGATCAAGAGAGTGAGTACAGTGATTTGACTGTGGGTTGATGCATAGTGTCAGTGTAGAAGCTACTTAAAGCTGTTACAGTGAGATTTGACTGCCATTTGTCATATTTCCTTTTGAGTCATGAATGGAGCAGAAAGAAGAGGCTTACTGGATATTTTTAGACTCTCTTTGATGGCTTATTAGCTGGACTGGAACGCATTGAGTCTCTTAAAACCAAATATAAATATATCACAATGATGGCAAAGGACCAAGAATATATCACCATTTCTGTGACTATCAGTGACAGAATGGAAATGAATGGAGTAGATGCCCTCAGTGTGAAAAAATATCCATATGAGACATGGCACATACATTTCTTTGCTGTGTCGTAGAAATATTATAGAAATATTCATGAAAGGCAGAGCTGCTATTTTTTGTGTAACTAAAACTTTCAATAATTTTCTTGGATATTATTTAGTCTCTTTCTAGTTTCTTATTTACTACTTATTATACTTTTTTTCAAGTATATAAACACATTTTGGTTAAATAAATGTTTCAGAAGATCAACGTCAGTCAGTGTTGCCAACCCGACTGCAGCTGGCCTTATCAACAAGGCCCGGGACCCCCACCCCCACCCCCCACACGTTACATTAACGTAAAGTCTATACACTTGACGCAATGCGGTACATTAACGCACGTCTTTGGACTGTATCTTGCACATTGCACATCCATAGCAAATACTTTGCACATTCCCTGCACGAAACTGTACAGTTATCTCATTTGATTTAAATAACAGTCATATTGTGCATATTGCCTCTATCTTTATTTTATAATATTTTATTGTATCTTGTTTATTTTATATTTATTTTATATTTAAATTATGCTTCCGTCTTGCGGTACTTGCTTTCATCTTTTCTTATATTTTATATGTTTACTGTCATGCACCAGCGTACCAAGTAAAATCCCTTGTATGTGAAAACCTACTTGGCAATAAAACTGATTCTGATTAGTGACTTTCCGTCTGTGAGGGACTTTTAATAATCCTTTAGCAACCTTGCTTACTGCAGCTTTACACGAGAAGTTTCCATAGTTTATTCCAGTGTCTGGATTTTCTCTATTCAGTATACTTCAATATACAGTTTCACAGCCTCCATTAAAAAAAAAGGATGGGATGTAGCTAGCTTAACACATAGACTAGAAGCAAATGTTAGCCTAGCGCCATCAAACTGTCTTCAAAGCTGCCTTAGCTATTAACACTTTGCATCCAACATGTAGAAATACAAAACAAGGTATCGAGGTTAAAGTAGCCATAGCTAAGACACTGGCACTTTTTACTCTCCATCAGCAGCTGGATGCAGTGACTATAAAAAAAGCCATTTCTTATGCTGTTGTCAACTTTGCACACAGTTGTAACTGAACAAAACACATTACTCTTACATTCAACACTAGCTTGCTAGATAGCAAGAGACAAAATATAAATGAGGACATTGTTAATTAGACAGTGCTTCTCATGCTGATGTTATCTACCCGCTGCCCACCTCACTGGGTGTTAAAGACAGTATAGGAGAAACAGGGCAGTGTTACCAGCTGGTCTGTGATTCGATCTGACCACAAACCCATTTTGCTAACCTTTGGACCAACCCAAAGACATCCCTCCGATTTGTATGGTTGTATTGTTGAATACTCAGTAAAACTCAGAGACCCTTTTGATCTCCATCTATTCATTTCGATGCACAGTTTGCCCAGTACGCTCTTGTTACCTCCCATTCTGTGAGTGTCTCCCTGAATACCAAGCAATCTGTATAGAGTACAGGTCAGACAGCACATCATGGGGTACCTAACCACCCAGTAACACTGAATGAGGTCTTTGCCTCGCTTTTCCTTCATGCTAAGATGATGTGAAGACCCGTCCTCCCTTTTCTTTCTGCATGGCAGATGAGGATGCAGCGCCTACTCTGCCAAACACAGATGCACATACAGACCGCACATGGGTGGAAAAAGCTACGTGCGTACATGCTACAACTTCATGTGCCAAAGACTGCACACACAGTAGGAGTCATGAATATTTGACATGGGCGGCGCAAAGCTTGAGATTTTTAAGCTCAGCTCACTGGTCACCATGCATCTTTAATCGGGTCTGCCCCTCTTGTCCGACAGCAGGAAAAGGATAACTGCTGGGACCCAGAGTTTGAAAAAGTAGCTGGCCCTCTCCACCTTGATGAATAAGTAAACACATTCAACCAGGCAGAGATGCAGTCGGCGGGCTTTGAGTCGATAACAAGTAGATTTGTTTTCTTCTGAAAGCAGCGTTGTTTACAAGCTACCGATTACCTCTCAAATTTGATCCATCTCTCAACAGTTTTCACTGAGCTTTGACACAGCCTGACTCGTAGTCCGACCACATTCTGTTTCTCCTTTCGACGTGTCCACGCAGCAGCCTCTGAAAGGTGTATTTCATGGTGCAATAAAAAAGAAATTAGGTTGTGTCTGCACCGAGCTTCTGTTTACGAGGTTTCCATAAATATTTTCCATCTAAATTTGTGTCAATTGTGGAGCAGCTTCCTCCTATAGAGACAAACCTGATTTTCTTGAGTTATTGTAATATCCTTTGCATACACTTGAGATAGCTCACCGCTCAAGGTTATTTTCAATAAGAAGCAGTTTAATGTTAATGCAGCTTTGTATAAACTCCTGAAAAGAAAATACACATGAATGCGCATTCTCTCTGTGCACTTCTGCATGTGTAACAATAACCTCTGTGTAATGTAAGCTGCACATCGCAAGTTAAAAGGCACTTTTTCTTTACATTAAACATTGATGTGTTTTTATTTTTCACAAAATCCAATCCGTTCCATTGCCTGCATGTCATCAAACAAATAAACAATAATGTTTACCAAATGGCTTTGTTGTACAACATACCCGCTTATTAAAATGGCATCTCATTAGAAGCATTGAGCAGCCGTTTTACATGAGATTAATTGGGTTTTTTGAAAGCACTTTCTCTTCATTATCATTCTGTCTTGCAAATGGATTCACTGCAAAGGCAATGCATATTCATTTTACAGGAAGCTTGAAAATTGTTCGGAAATGAGCCAAAGGTGGAGCCGGGCTGGTGTGCCGACTTACGCTGAATAATAAACACAAGAGCCTCTGCTCTAGAGGTGAAAGAGAACGGCTGTGTCTGCGGAATACATTTGGAGACCTGCTGAAAACACGATTCTCACCTTCAGTGAAGACATTGTAGTTAATGTGTTTAAGCCTTCAAAATGTCTTAGTTTTTAGATGGTATTTATTATTTAAAACATGCGAATAGTACTAATTCAAACATTTCCAGACTCGAAATGATGAACACGATGTGTTTTTGTTGCCCTGCTGCCAGGTGAAGATTTGGATGCAAGGCATACTCTGGTTACCTCTTTCACTCTAGTGGCATTAATAATGCACACAGACAAGCTTTTACTGGATTCTGATATGCTATTTCAAAAGATAGGAGGAAATGTGTAGTATACTCTCTTAAAAGAGTGGTCTAGTTGCACTTAGATGAAATGAGTAGGGATGATTTTCTCTCTTTTTTTCTTTGACATACTATTTTGAATGTGTAATGTGTATATTTCAACATCAGAGGGGCCCACTTGGTTGAAAGCCTGCCTGAGGCTGGGAACCAAACAAAAAGTTTTCCTTTTTGCCAAGTTATGGACTCTTTTACCTGAGGCAAGATGAAGTACTTCAAAGGCAAAGGGCATCCTTTGTCAGCATCTCAAACTGACAGCAACAGATCCACCTAAAAAGTAATTGCAGACAACCTCTATTCAAAAGAAACAGTCCCTTTGGCTGCACATCCAAAAACAAGAGACACAATTTCACTGAGCTGTAACACACAGATAGACCCTTCATTAACCTCATCAGGGTTAATGAAGGATCTATTGTCAGTGGAAAAAAAGAGTAGTAGAGGTTTTTTCCACAAGAGTATTTCTAAACATGTCTACATTTAACTGTAAAGTGGACTAATTAACATGTTGACATACCAGCATGCAACAGTCATTATACATATGTAATACTAGAAAACATACATATAACAGAATGTCACACCCTTTCTTGACTGCAGGACAAGTTTGCCCTCAACCTGATTCTGATTGATTTTCTGGAGGACAAAAAGAAGGAATCAGACCTGGGAAATTAGCCAATGTCATCGTTGTGGAGACATTCTTAGTCTTTAGCTCTGAGCATAAATGTCACTGAACAGTAAAACACCCGTTAATTAAAGAGTAATTGTGTTACAGTTGGTTTGGTGCCTCATTTAGTTCTATCTGATTATAGCGATAAACTGCCACCACAGTTACAAACACAAGTGACAGAAAAGAGCTGCAACCATAAATCTTATCAAATAATCAGCATCATTTTGCGTCACATAGGGCACTCGGGTGTGGCCCGGTGCAACCACTGTCCTTTGCTGTTGGCAATTGAGCAGCTTCACAAGAAGAGATGTTGGTTAACAGTGCAATTAAAAAGACTTCTCTTGGCCCATAGCACAAAATGACTATAATACATCTGCAGAGGGTTGATAGAGTTGTTGATTGATAACAGTTTAATGCTCTTGGACAGGTGCCTTCAAAAGTCACTGTGTTTTGGAGCAGAAATTCAACATTATCCGCAGTTTTGATACTTTTCCAATCTCATTAGTTGGACATAGAAGAGAAGGAGCTTTAATATTTGAACTACAGTAAAGAAATTGCTCAATTGCAGCATCATTAAAAGGGTATGGAATTGGAAAAGGGATTTTATGAGGACCTCGGAGCTCATTTCTGTCACCACAAATGCCACAGTGTTTTGCATAACCAAGGTTATAAAATAATAGGCTGATGATGGAAAACTCAAGGTCTGAGCAACGACCGCAGGAATTTGCTGAACACTCTGTAATGTTGCCGTGGCACAAACAGGGTCGTTAAGGTTGAATAAGTACAGACTTAAGTCCCAGAATAACTAATTAATATAGACCATGTGCTCTTGGAGGCTCCTGGGAGGCCAGACACAACAAACACAGGCAAGCGAGATATAGGCTGCACTTCATTTTGTTGATGGCGGAAGTGGAAAATATAAATGTAATATTTTAAAAAAAAAGAATGTGTTTCATGTTTGTATCAGATTTTGAATCCTAATGCATTCTCAGCATGTAGCCGAGCTAATCTTCCATACATACATTACAGCGGTATCAATGATTCTCTTGAAAGGGCCTTTTCATCCATGAAACGTTTGTTTTTGATTACCAAAGGAGAGGCTCAGCGAGGGCTGCCCAGTCAGTGGTATCGGAGATAAATGTCTTTTAGCGATTGGCCGTCGCACACATCTCTCATTAAACATTCATGCTGGAGGCTTGGGAGACTTCCGAGGATGCAGGGATATAGGATATTCTCCCATCAGTCTAGCACTGGGATAGGTAGTCAATGTCTCAGCAGAGAACCGCCTCCAGAAGAACTCCGCTATTCAAGGCTGGTGAGGCCGGCAGGAAACATGGGCTTCTCCGCTGAGGTACTGTGCTCTACATCTCAATTTCTGCCTGTTGCCCAGTCTCCTGCGTTCAGGAGGAAAGAATGTGTGATCTCTAGGATTGTGAAGGTTGCTCTTGAAGTATAAATCTTTAATGATTTTTTTTTTTTTTTTAATGTTGTAAACACTGCTGGGATGCACTGGAAGGTTTAAACTCAGTAATGCAGCTGTTTCTTTTGCGTTCTGATGAAGGTTTGCCTTCAGAATCCTTACAAGATGTTAAGAATTATTCACTGCTACGATAATGATGTTACTATTATCTCTTAACAGCTATTAAAGGTGTGTGCAATTTTGTTAAAATGTTGAATTTTCTAGTCTGAACTAATTCAGCCATGATGTTTGTATTCCAACTGATTTTGTGTCTGATTTCAGAAGTATCTATGTGCTGATTTTGTTATACTGCGACCTTAAAACCTTAAAGGAAGTTTCCTTACAGTTTAAATTTCAGAAGATCACAGTTGAGCTGTGATAATCATCATCTACGAACTAATCCTACAGTTGTTCCATAAACGGTGAATAATGAGGAAACTGCTGGGACAATATAGCCTTATTCTCAGGTGACTAGTACTAGGGATCTTATTGTAGTTTAAAGTGACATTAATCAGTTTTGGGGGACTAGAAAAACTCCAAAACAAACTAACAAATCTAACAGACAAACTCTTGCCCTGTAAAGTTTCTGTGGCAAATGTGGTAGAAAACAGTTGCAAACTTACACATCCAGCACTGTGTCATCACATTTAAGTCAATTTAAGGTTTTAAGTCACCAGTTGAATGTAATTCCAGTATTCACTCACCAGCTAATCACTAGCTTTTGTCGCTAGTTTTGGTGCTAGGAAGGTAGCATACAGGTAGCATGGCTAGATGAAACTCCTAAATCTCCACCCAATATGCTACCAAATCATTAATATTTCAACTGCAGCATCAATTATTCTCTTCCCATTATATGACTTTTAAAAAGTTTGTAAAAACCAGAAAATCCAAACCTGTTTGACTCTGAATTACTGAGACACTAGATGGGACCAGTATTAGATGACTTCTACTGGGTGATATGTGGTTGAAATCTTACTTTACGCATCATAAACATGGCTGAGTCACACATTATTAAGACACAGACATCCACTTGGCTTTATTACAAATCACAGTGGGAGCCCAGGTGATACTATTTCTGTGTGCCAACAGGTAATGGGCGCAATGAGTCATAGCATATGAGTCACTTCTATTTAAGCCCATCGTTTAAATAGAAGTAATTTGGGTGGTATATATCACAGAAAAATCTATGAGCCCACAGTGTCAAGAGATAATTCAATGTCCACATCAATTGAAGTTTTACCACTCTGATTTCCACCTATGGGAGATAGTTGTCAATGTTTTTTACATATTGATTTTACCTATCACAGGATTAGCACAATGTCAATTCAGTTTTAGGATGCATTTTTCCAATGATGCTAATGATTCTTGACTAAAATGGAGGCTGCACCTTTAAATTTACCTGAGTACTTTCAGCCGCTGTGATTAAATGCAAAACCTAGTTGTGTGAGCTCACATTCAGCTCTTTGGCTGTCCACTCTCTGCTTGACCAAAAAGCTCATTCCCTAAGAGCACCTCAATGTATGCGCTGTCATACTGGGTGAAACTGGGCCATCTTATTGTGTCTCCAGTCCTCATTTCAACATGGAGCCTTTTGAAAAGCCTGCCAGTGCCCCGTCCTTCCCTGCACTAAATGTGTAGGGAGGAGATAGTGCATTCTCATGTTATCTGCCGCCGGCCTCTTGCCCCTTCAGCCATTTTCTCATTTCACAGATTTGACCAGGAGGTGACCTTGGCTTTTTAAGTGCTTTTAAGGCAGAGCCAAGTCTCCTCTTCCTTTTTCCTGTCTCACAAATGGAGACAGAGAGAGAGATGGAGAGGGAGAGGGGATTTCTTTCCGGCCTTTTCTTCAATGGCCTTTTTTCCCCCTTTTTTTTCATCCTCTCTCATGCCCGCAGCCACTGTCCAGTTTTTTTTTATGGAGTAGACATGATGACAGGCTGTTGTCTGCTAATTCACGTAGGTCTTTGCTTTTAATGTAGAAAATGGCCACAGGGGAGCAGCAGCATATGTTTATGACACATGACGTCAGGCACAGAGGGCAGTCAGGGAGTTTGAAGTCGGGGAGACACACTGTCTATTAGCCCAATGTGATATAACAAAGAACTAATTGAATGTCTTTGCCCTAGAGAGTACTTCGCAATATTCAAATACTAATCATCTTGTGTCTCAGATGTGAGTAATGATTTATTTAACCGGCCGCATCTTCACAACCTCACACAAGGGATGAGGAAGAAATGGAGACCATATGCATGTGTCTGCATGTGCACAGGGGGTGTACGCATGTCAAGTGTGTGTTCTAGTGGAAATAAGCAGGCAGTATCGCAGTCCTCCATTGCCATGCGTCCCAAGTGCACCCCTGGCGGAGAGCTAATCTGGGTCAAAGTGCTAACTGCTTAGGAGGGCCGTGGAGAGGCTCGGTCACATATGAATCATTCCTCACGCCTCCCATCCTCATTATGCTCCCACAGCTGGAACGGTGAAAGGCTTTCATATTTCCCTCTGACCTTAAACGTAAACATCCTGACAATCCTCTGAAAGCTTCGGTAGCAACCACGTCCTCAATCTCTTTCAGATGACTCTTTCCAGCACTGCAGAGAGCCTCTCGGCAGCTCCCCGTGATGAAGCAAGTACTGCGTATGTCGCCACATCATCAGCACATTAAGCTCTTTGATTGCACTCAGTTTCTGCTTCATGATAAATTTCAGTCTCTCTTTCATACCACTGATGGCATTAAGGATTGGCTGTCCAGAGATGGCATGAGTCCATTTACAGCTATAAATGATATGAGACCTTTTCCTCTCCAGCCAAGTAAGTAGAAATCAAATAGGGGGGGAAAATATGGACCTATCTGAGGAGGCTCTTTACAATCAGATTTCAATTACGGACTGGGCTGGGCGATCTGGATGATTGTACTGCAGTTGAGAAAGGGCCACAGCCGTTTGTTCTAAATGTTTTGATGCTTGATTGCTCTGAAGGTAGCATCAACGGGTGGCACATGCTCAGTATTTTATGAGAATGTACTCCAGTAGCTTGCACCACCTGTGCCATTGCTGCTCTGGAAAAAAAACAAGCCTTAATGCTGATGAATAGAAAGCTTTGTTGATGTCTCCAACGCAGCCTGGAACAAGAACAAGGCACTGTCCTCTCACTGTATGAGCTTTTAAAGCAAGGACACCGGGACCGTCCGGAATAGAAAAGGCTGTTTGGCGGTGCTTAGAAATATTCTTGTACCAGGGAGGCTGACAGGCTGACTGGCTGAGACCATTTGGGGTTTTTTACGCTCCAAGGCTTGTCTTGCACACCGGTTCCTTATGGGAGAACAGCTGGAAGTGCCGTTGTCATTGGACTGCTTGTTTCTCCCTCGAGGGCCACAGCGGTGGTAGCAGTGGCGGTTGGTGGTGGTGGTGGTTGGTGGTGGGGGGAGGGTGGTGCACTTGGACAGTGTGTCCGTCGGGAACATTCAGCACACACACACACTCCCCTCTATCGCCACCTCCACAACACCTCCTCCTCCCATTAGAGTGAGTGAGCGCAAGCTGCTGACAGCGGTGACAGGCCTAGTGCAGGGAGGCGATGGGGGAGGGTGGTGCTGCTGCTGTCGTGGGGTGGTACATCTGTTTGGGTCCTTGGCACAACTGTCTGGCCTCCGGAGTTTGATGCAGCCGGGATTGGTAAAGCACACCACGTCTGGGACCAGTTTGGCAGCTTACAGACGCAAAGAAAAAAACAGAGCAAAATAAGAGTTTGTGTTTGTCTCAAATAACGTGATGATTTCCCTTTGGAAGATTACCTTTGTGGAGATGACAGGTCAGCAACCTCAAACATGAATGGCTGTTGTGGCAAACATGGTTCACAGGAATTACATGGTGGATGTCCCAGTAACACGGCTTCCAGGCTTTAATTTACCACACCATGCATTGATAATACCCTCATTGACAATTCCCCATTGCATCGCGATAATTAAGATCATTTCCTTGTTTCTATAAGGGGCGTGGATGTCTGACAAGGGTCGCTAAGTCTTTGTAGATGACAGATTCCTTTGTCTGGCAGGCTATAAGAATGTAGTAATTGGTAAACTGTTTGACCAATTTGAATTATTAACAAAACACCCATTTCATAATAAAAGGATTTATTATTCCGCCCTGCGCCACAATTTTGTTATCAACAAAAGCCTTTGTTACTCTCAGCTTTTTATCGAGACAGAAAATCCATTGAAAGTGGCTGAAGGCCTGACACAAAGCAACTGCTGAATCCCCGCAAATCTGCAGGCTTAATTGATTATTTGTGCAGAGCTGTATATCTGCAAGGTGCAGGATACCCAGGGGAAATAATGTAAAACAGATAACAAGATGAAATGTGGGAGAATTGCTTTCTGCTACCCATTTTATTAATCTTTTACCCTTTTCTTATTCACAATGAGTTTCCCATCTTGGTTTTCCCATTACAGAAACGCAGCTTCACATTTTAAAAACTGCGTGGCCTAAACCAAAAGTTGAGAGTTGATTCAAGCCGGCAAGAAAAGCGTTTGTTGAGAGGTTATTTTGATTTCTGAATAACACATGGAGGGACTCAGTGTTGTGTGTACCTGAGACTCCCAGAGGAGAACATTTTATTTTCAAATCTCATCTTCATTATTCTGCCTTTCTCAGTTCCTTGCCGGCATTCCAAGGAATGAATTCATTATGCTGATACTGTACACAAACATTTTTTGAAAAAGCAATCTGTTCAGATTTTTTCAGATTCAGGTTTGCAGGTGTTGCTCCTCAGCCAAGCCATGTGTTCTCCAAGGCATCCTGACATTGTGGTTTCACTTTTGTAGAAATGACTTTAAAGGAACGACCCTGGGAAGATGGGATGTGAAATTACTGTGGAACTCAACTCATGTTTGTGGCATGTCAGCGCCGCTCTGCTCAATCCTATACCTTTTTTCCATTTACTCTGCTCTGCGCTCCCCTTTCACAGCTCTCAAAAACAAAAAGTGGTATCGTTGGCATGCAGGAGGACTGCTTCCACTCGGCAGCAATCAAGCCATTACGAATGGAGAGGGAATGGAAGGCCTTTTGTTTTGTTTTGTTTTGTTGTTTTTTTGGTGTGATATAGAATTCTTGGCATTAGGTTGCACATCAGGCCAGACCATAATTGCCTTCACCTCACTGGGGAGCTCCTTGTTTTCCATTTGAAGTCTGCCTCCGTCAGATTTCACCATTAGAGGGAGGGGGTGTAGCAGGGGAAAGAAGACAATTCCTGGATCAGTCATCTCATATCGGCTGCCAGAGAAGCATGGAGGACATTGAGGATGAATCCTGAGATAGCTTGCCAAGGTACTTTTTACCCGGAACACAGAAAAAAAAGAATTTTGCTAGCAAAATATGTATAAAAACCAGGTCCTACTTTTTCAAAAATACTGTTCTGGAGTGTGGAAATGATTAGATGATTTATCCATGATTTATTCATCAAATGAGGGGTTTGCTGATTTTCTGTGTTTTTTGTTATGGTGATTTAAATATCTTTTGGTTGTGGACTGTTGGTCAGGCAACACAAGCAGTTTGAAGACACCACTTGAGGCTCTGGGTCATTTCCAAATCCTGAATTCTGTGCTCCTAATTGTACAAGGCACTGTGTTGAAATGTGGAGAAATACATTTTTCATTTTCATCATGCTCCTAGTTTACACAGAGCTCTTCACGTAATTTTCCAATTCCCTTGTTTCCTGTTCTCACTCCCTCGTGTGCTCATCTTTCTGCACAGCGAAATAATAACCCTCAGCTTGCTGTGACGTCAAGGATTGATGGGCGCAAGATTTCCAGCTGAGAGCCATTTCCAAACCCCAAGGCACTAGTCATAGTGTGATACAACCAGGTGATAGTTTACTTAGAGGATTCTTGGAGGCTTTCTGGGCGCATTTTCTATCTTATCTCTTCCAGGAGTAACTGTAGCAACAATCACAAGGAATTCTGGCTCCTAGCAGGGTGTGACTGTTTGTTACAGCCAAAACAGTTTATAAAAAGACAACAAATAGTGGAGTATATTGAATTAAAAAATAGCGAGGATTCAGAAATCTTGATCAAATTGAATATTTAACCACAAGAATGAAAATCTAATTGAATTTGTGAGGTCTTTACGGCTTGTACACACACTTACGGCATTTTGTCACAGTTTTGTTGCCACCAAGCTCCCTTTGTGTCAATCTAACGAGATTTAAACTCTTACTGAGAGCACAGTTTTCAAAAAGAGTTCAGGACAGACAGTTGATACAAGTTAAGTGCACAGCGCGTTGCTGGGTATAGGCAAGCGGAGAGGCAGTGTTGTGGTTTATTTGGTCCAGTTCACTCACACAGTGCATAATGGATATTTAACAGCCCCAGCCTGCTGGAAGTGTGCTGTGTCCTGAAATGGTGCTGGGGACATCTGAGTGTGTGACTGCCAGGATGACACACCCATTAAAACACACTTAGTCCATTTCACTGCTGCAGTCCTACTCTGGATTCATGCCACAAGAATGAACACAACAACACACACATGCCTCCCTCTTGTTAATGGATGCAGGCAGTGAATTCATACCAGCATCCATATATCCATATATACATGTTCCAAATCCTAGCATATGCCAAGAATATACAGTAGAAAGGGAATAGGGATGATGATGTTTTAGGTGTTCTGCAGTGCATCTCAGTCACAGTTAAATCTGGGGTAGGAGAAGCGAGCATGTTTCCCAGCTGCGCCTTTGGCAGGATGAGCATCTCATCCTCTTCCTGCTCTGTGCCCATACTGAATTATTGAAATAAGAGAGGCGCCTCGCTTTGTCTTGTATCATCAGGATAGACACCCAAAACACCAATCTGAGAGATCAACTCCCCTCCAACACGAAGCAGAAAAGTTGTTTAATTGCAGCTCCCCCACTGGATCACGCAAAGAATACCAGTTTTATTGAAGGCCAGGTGTCTCAACGTAGCTTATGTTTGTGAAAAAGGAAAGAGCTGCCGCTGAGTTCTCACTAAAGAAGATGAGGCAGGCGCTGAGAAGCAAGAGTTACCTGAGCCGTGGCGTCAGAAGGACTCTTGTAGTTTTAGCCATCAGCTGAGATTCCTCCAAAGTGGCCCTAATGATTCCTCTCATCATCATGCTGCACTCAGGCTTCTCCAGCAGAACTCTGCAATTTACTGAAGACATGCCACACATATAATGGGCGACAATGCAACACATTCTTCTTTAGCACATACCTGTACATGGTATTTAGAGCATTTCTGACAGTCTGTATAGATGTATGGATACACTGTTGATAAAGCAATAGCTAACACATAGCATATGAAACTTTATATTCTATCTAAATATAGATATTCTATATTATAGTCTATATTGTTACAAATATGATTAAATATTGTGGGTGAAACACTCGACTCAAATTTTCAAACTGCAGATACTAGACAAATGTTGACACTAGCTAGTAACATTTCATCAGATTCTCCTGTTTTATTGGGGGAATATCAGCCCTTGCCTTGTAATAGAAAATGTAGAGTCTCACAGGTTAGATTTGTGGTACAAGTTGCGGTACGGTTCTTTCCATAATCTGTCAAACTATTAAATCAGAAGATGAGTTCTTGTTGGGCCGAGGGCAACATGAAGTTAGCCAGAAAGACGGAAGGGTTAAACTGTTCTAAGACTGGCGATATGCTGCTTGTGTAGCACTGAATGCCAGGAAATTAAGTGGAATGCACTACAGCTGTTTGTAGTATTGTGCTCCAGATTTTTTTTTTTTCTTTTTGTGTATATGTGACACAGAGCTGGCTTGTTATGCACAAATTTTCAAAGAATTTATTGGAAAAAGTGCAGTCTAATCTAACCACTTCACACTGACAATTTTCTTGATTTAATTAAATTGTTGTTAAATTGTTGAATTCTTTGCTGCCAACATTTAAAATCTAGGAAACAGGCGCACCTTCTGTTTAGACATCATGTTAAAAGAAATTGCGTTCAACAGCATCTTTATTTCACAAACGGACACATGCCTTAAATACTATTTCTGTGAATGTATAATTGACTTAGTCAATATAAAATTGCAGCCATTAACCAGTTCACAACTAAAGCAGATTTGTACATATACTGTAGTTAGTTGTGCTTATTTTGTTTGTTATACTGCGTAAGCAAAAGGAACTGCTCTAAATATTGTAATTGCTGATAATTGACGACCACATTAAACCACACTGAGCTGAAAATTGCACAGAACAGACCTCAGTGGATGGATATGTTAAATTCAGTTTTCAAGTGTGCACAAAGAGGTATTGACTAGCCGAATCCCAGGTGAGGCTGACTCCTGGTGCGAGTGATCGATGTGTGTATGGTCATTGAACTGAGCTTAGAGGTAGTTTGTATTCTATTAGGCATCTCTGGGGTTTTGCAGCAGTGGAACAAAAGCGCATGCTGATGCCTAATTGCTGGCAAAGAAAAGACGAACGCCATTGTTACATCTGTAGGCTGTTACTTCTGCTGCTGCTGCTGCTGTTCATGGGCTTTTTCTCCCTCAGTCAGTCTCGGTTGCACAGTTGCTATGAGGAGTTGCCAATCCTGTTGTGACTGAGCCTGATACATGATTCTGTTCTAAGCTGTATATGGTGTAGCTTTCATTGCTGCTTATAAGCCTCCTGATATATGTAAGTTTAGCTGTCAACATCTGATAGACTTTGTGATTTCTTTGTTTTCTCTCTGTCTGGGACAGAGAAACACTGCACTGATCATTTATTAACAAGTTAAAGGGGCATAAATTGATTTACTGTATGACTGTATGAGTTTCTGTCCTTAGCTTCTGACAGCCAGGAGTTTTTGTTTAGACTGTGTCAGAAAGGTTGTTTCTGTGTGTCTTTATGAGGCAGTAGTCTGTTGTTTTAATGGATTTTATAAGGTTGTAAGGTTTTTCCATGATTTTGTCCCCCCATAAATCATCTAAATCATCATTTTGGCAGCAAAAGAAAATGCACATGTTCCAATACATTCTTACAACATCATATCATCATATGTCTGACTCTCAAAAATGTAATATTATAAGCTTCTCAAAGGTAATATTTCTTACAGATATTGAAATAGATTGCATGCAGGCATACAAAGGACAGATTCTGTATGTCCTCCCTGTGCATCTCCTTCTACACAACTCACCACTTTCAGCCACACTGCTCCTGTTCCCATGTTACTTATAGTAACGTCCTGCAAGATCTAGTCTGGCCCTCATGTCTGTCGTCTTCCCGTCCTAATGCTAATACAGCTGAAGTCTTCTTGTAGTCTTGGTTTTTACCAAATATAACCACAGCTTTTAAAGGATCTAGAAAATGGTTTGTGACCAGAAGGGAAGGTCACCAGTTCAAATTCCTGCACGAGCAGAGAAACTGAATCAGTTTCCCACCCACGAACAGCCACCATCAAAGTGCCAATGAGTTACACACTAACAGGCATCCTGTATGCTCAGAAGCTTTGTTGGCAAACAGAAGGAAAGCATGGCTTGAACCTTTCTTCTGCTGCACCAGTCTCTATTTAACAAACAGTCTCTATTTAAAAAAAAAAAAAAAAGAATAAAGAAAGAAAGAAATTAATTACTAAAACAATTGATTGATGAAAGATTTATTGTGTTAATCGATCAATGATTATAATAAAAGTCCTTTACCAAGCAAAAATGCCAAATGTGAGTACCTTTGGGCTTTGGACTGTTGGTCTGACAAAAAAAAAACAGCAATTTGAAAGGTCACCTTGGGCTCGTCTTCTTCTTCCCAGACATGATGGGCATTTTTCTCCATTTTTTTTAAATTTCATAAAATAAATGATTGATTGATAAATCAAAAAAATAATTGATAGACCATCCATTTTATACTCTATCATGTCTCTTTTTCCTCTAATCTTTTGCCTTCCTATCTTTTTCTTCTATGGACCACAAATCTGAAATAACATGGACTGAATGGTCACAACAAAGAGGAGTAAGCTAGCTGATAAGAGCAGACAGAAGCATCTCTTTTTGAGCATCATGGGATAAGAATGTATTGAAATGCTGGCCAGCACCACTCTTCATCACTGAACAGCTAAATATATCAGTAGGGTGGGGGATGTGGATGCGTTGAAAAAATTCAGCTACCAATTGGTGTATATTTTCATTATTATTAGTGAAGAAACACATTTGATTTACATCAGTAATCCATTGTTGGGCATGTCAATATCTTTTCCCTCATGTGATTTGCCAATGAGTGGATTTGGTCGACCTCCTTCCCTGGAAAGGGAAAAAACGGCACTCTATCACACATCATTAGAAGTCTGTTGAAGAATAATTATGATTCTAGTGGAAGATAATCACGTCATACATGGTTGTAGGGTCCTAAAATTAATTCCCCCACTATCTGTTGATGCTTGATAAAAAGGCAAATTATTCGCATGCAGCAACTAGGGCTGACGACATTCCAAGCAAGCCGGTCTAACATGTCATTTCTCGCGTTCTTCTCATGCAGATCCCAGTGAGAGCGTGTACAGCATGAGGCTGGTGTGGAAATCCCTGGACAAGATGAGATGTCTGAGGAAACGCTCTACTATTCCCTTCCTCGGCTTCCTCATCACCTTCCTCCTCTTCCTGAACCTCTACATTGAAGACGGCTACGTGCTGGTTAGTAAATCTGTGTTGTGTTTGTTTTTAGCAAGCATTTCCTAAATTACAAGTTTAGATTAAGTACTCACTTAGCGTCTGTATTCCTTCTTAATGTCTGAACAACAATTTTGACCAAATATGCTTTTGAAACTAAATTTGTTGTATTTGTTCACTCCACCCATGCTGTCCCTTTTATAATTGCTTGTTTTTAAAGGAAACATTTTTAAATTTTCATAACATGGACCCAAGTTGAAGTCATCCAGATGATTTATTTCTTATTCATGATGCCATCAAAACTTGGTGATCATAGTACATTATCTGTGTTTGTTATTTAAATTATTAAGAGGTAGTTCGCATTTTCAGCTCTCTGGTGCTCATCTCAAGTCCATTTGCTCGTCTGTGCAAACTGCCTGGAGAGGTTTTAAGATTCCTTTTGTCTCCAAATGTCGAGGGTTAGCTCAGCCACATCAAAACACATATTGTCTCAAGTTTGTACAGGATGTAAGAGACAAGTTTAAGAAAACGAAAATCTGTTTTTCCTCTTATTTGAATTATTCACAGTAGAATTTGAAATTTTCAAGATGACTTTCCTGTCCCTTTTCTGCATTAGTTATAACAGCTTGTACGTTTCTTTTTCTGTATTGTTCATAATGTGAAGTAATGTTGTGTTTTTCATGTCGTGTTCCAGGAAGGCGATAAAAGGCAGCTTAGGGAAACATCAGCCCACCCTCCGAGCTCAGAACGATACGTTCACACCTTCAGAGACCTCAGTAATTTCTCCGGAACCATTAATGTCACGTACCGTTATCTCGCTGGAACCCCGCTTAACCGCAAGAGTAAGTTTAGTGTTTGTTTAAAGAGGAATTTACATTGACTATTTTCATGAGCTTGGGGGAGTTACAGTAAGTCATAGTTGAACATGAACTGAGAATAAGAGCTAAAAATTTTAAATCTGTGACGTGGGGATTTAAAGCACAGCAATAAAATGCAACAGCTCCACAGAGACTCAAAATTAAACACTACGCACTGCTCTTCTCAAGTATACCACGATTTAGTCACCAAACGTTTTTGACTTTTTTACCAACAAAGCTCTAATTTGAGGTGTGAGCCACAAACTGTTTAACAGGGCTATTTACAGAAATTCATCTCTGGTTAAAAAACTGTAATAATTGTGTCATCATAAATATTCCTGATTGAAAAATGTATTAACAATACATTTTGTGATATTCTGATTTGGCAAATATTACAGTTTTGACAAAGTAATCTTAACTCAAGGTCCACTTACTAGCTGTTGCTAGAGCTCCATTGTGGTCGACTGTCATCATGTGAACTAAGTAACTAAGATTAAGTAACGGGTAGTTGTGTATGTGGGGAGGGTCTGCTAATGAAGACTGTGAGATGTGTTTGAAAGCCCTGAAAAAAGTGAGTAAGTGGACCTTGAGTTAAGATTATTTTGTCAAACTACTATTCCTAAGGTCAAGAGTGAACATTCACGCTTAAATTACAGCTGAAGTTTAAGTTTATTTTCAGGGGAACAGTCTTGAGTTTGAAATTATTAATCTTCTCCAGCTCGTCGTTGCATGTCTATACAATACACTTAAAGCTGGTCATTTTCAAGCATTTCTGTTTAAATTATGATAATATGAAATGCTCCTTTCTTTTCAGAGTATCTTACCATTGGACTGTCATCAGTCAAAAGAAAAAGAGGAAACTACCTTCTGGAGACGATCAAATCCATCTTTGATCAGTCCAGTTACGAGGAACTCAAAGAGATTGTGGTTGTGGTCCACCTGGCAGACTTTGACCAGGTCTGGTGTGAGAACCTGGTGCAGGAAATCACCAGGAAGTTTGCCCACCACATCATAGCCGGACGCCTCCTGGTGATCCACACCCCAGAGGAGTATTATCCATCTCTGGACGGGTTGAAAAGGAACTACAACGACCCGGAGGACCGGGTGCGTTTCCGCTCTAAGCAGAACGTGGACTACGCTTTCCTCCTCAACTTCTGCACAAACCTCTCTCACTTCTACATGATGTTAGAGGACGACGTGCGCTGCTCCAGGAACTTCCTGACGGCGCTGAAGAAGGTGATCACCTCCAGAGAGGGTTCCTACTGGGTGATGCTGGAGTTCTCCAAGCTGGGCTACATCGGGAAGCTGTACCACTCCAAAGACCTGCCACGCCTGGCTCATTTCCTCCTCATGTTCTACCAGGAAATGCCCTGCGACTGGCTCCTCATCCACTTCAGGGGTCTGCTGGCCCAGAAGGACGTGATCCGCTTCAAGCCCTCACTGTTCCAGCACATGGGCTACTACTCCTCTTACAAAGGAGCAGAGAACAAGCTGAAGGACGACGACTTCGAGGAAGACTCCATAGACATTCCTGACAACCCTCCTGCCAACCTTTACACAAACATCAATGTCTTTGAAAACTATGACGCCACAAAGGCTTACAGCACTGTGGACGAATACTTTTGGGGAAAGCCTCCTTCCACAGGAGACTTCTTTGTCATAGTCTTTAATAAATCTACCAAAATTAGTAAAATTAAGATTGCTACTGGTTCTGATGACCGTCAGAATGACATTCTTCACCACGGAGCTCTGGAAGTAGGAGAGAAACTAGTTGGGACTAAAAGAGGGAAACAGTGTTCCTCGTATATCACATTAGGGGAGTTTAAAAATGGCAACATTGAGGTTCAAGATGTAGACCACAAAATTGCGTTTGACATTGAGTGTGTGCGCATCGTGGTGACAGCCAGTCAGAAAGAATGGCTCATTATTAGAAGTATAAGTTTATGGACTACACAACCCCCTAGCCAATGAGGACTATACATAAAAGACTCTTAGTATGTCATAGAGGCAAAGGATTTTATTATTATTATTATTATTATTATTATTATTATTATTTATTAATGTATGTATTTCCAAGTTTATTTATTCATTTTGTATGTATTTATTGATACTCATTTTGATTGCCAAATCAATCTATAGTTTTTTATACCTGCAAGTTGTAACCTTAGTGGAGCATCTTCCCAGTCATTCTTAAGGACTGTTCAACTGACCTCAGAGTATTCATGAACGTATGTTTCTTTAAATGTTCCATAAGCCTTTACTTATTTCAGCTTTTGATAGCTATCCTTAATATAGGGCTGGGTGATAATTTAGTATTATGTTTTACTAACTGATATTATATTTAAATGATATAATCTTATTTTTTTATTATTTTAGAAGATTCTTCTGTCCAGGATAAGGCTTACAATATTCTATATTTTTTTACTGTCAGCAAATCGTATAAAATGACCAAACCCAGAAATGAACTGATCCTACAAACAAGTGTTGCCATGTAGCCAGAGCCTGATATATCTTATTCCTCTGTGCCATAGACCTCCATTGTTGTCCAAAAACTATTAAAATCAGTGAGCCGTACTGTGTCAGTGGTTGACATGTTACTTCATTACAATAAAAATGTATGAGTCAATCCCTCATACACCGTCCTGCTGCTGTAAATACTCACTAGAGCACCAAGTGTGTGTTAACCTGCAGCTGAAAATGGTCCCCAAAAATGCACTATTTTCTCTGAGTAACATTTTCTAAAAGCTACAGTGGCCAACTGCTTTAGAAAATTACAGAGCCTTTCTAAAAAATCAAACTATATATTTGTGACCTGATTTACCTTTTCAGTAGGGATGATTGGCTTGAAGCTGAGAGGCACAGACAGAATTGGGAGTCAGAAAGAACTGAGAGACACATTTTTAGTTTTGGTCTTTTCATGGGATTTGTGGACAATTTCAAATATATAGAATCACACCAGCCTTATGCCTTACTGGTTCCAGTTCATGATTATGAAAATTAGTTATTGAAAGTTTAGTTTTACACTTTCAAAGAGTTTTGTCTGGTGTAAAGCATAACAGTGAAACACATGTCATTGCATTGATCAACAGTTGTATCATTTTAAATGTGATTTTGCATAAATCTGCCATATTGTGATACGTCGGTATCAATATATCAATGCCATGATATTCATATCAACCGCATCGCCCAGCCCTACCTTGACGATATACACTATTTGTAAGTCATTAGTGGATGATGCAATGAACCAATCATTAATGAATGTTTTTGAAGGCTCTTCAGAAAGATGCTTCAAGTGAGGAATGAAGACAAATCTTACTTAGGGAACAGTAAACTACTGATCTGCTAGAGTTCTGTTAATTTTATTATAATTAACCAATGTTGCTTTTCCAAATATCATGAACCACCAATTATTTATAAATGGGGGGAAAGGTTAGCATTTATGAAGTGTAAGTAAATATTTTTTTAGAAACAGATTCTCCTTGAGAATATCATCAAATTGAAGCTACTGTGTCTCCAGCAATTTTTCATAGCTGATATTGAGCCCGCAAAAGTTTAGCCCTGGGATCCTCTGAGGATGTCCCCATTTGGCCCTTAATTATTTTCCTCCTTGAAACCCCACCAGGAAAGCATCAGAGGTCATCGTTGCCTTGAGTATTCATCGTGTCACACCTAACTTTTTCAGTTTTGAATATTCTTACCCGGTTTATTCCTCTTCTTCATTGTGTTTGAGGCGGGTGTGTGAGTGGGCTGAGTTCTTTTACTAGCACTATATGTTCCGTCAGGGGTGCTGACAGGAGAACAATGTTTGTTTTCACCCATCTTCTCCAAGAGCTGAGATTAGATTGCACAGTGAAGAATGGGCCAGGTCTGCTCTTAGGTCTCTTTTTTTTTCCACCACAGCACAATTTTCCCCCAGTAAATTGGTCTGTGTTTGCCTCACTCTCTACACCAGCAAAACAACATCTCCCCTGAAGCTATAGGATCTCAATTCGTTCTTTCCCCAATGTTGCGCTCTCACCACTCCAATGTTTCTGCTCCTACATGGTTGCCTCTCTGTGATCTTTGCTCTTGGTTCATAGAGTCTGCTGCCGTATTGGGGAAACTTGCTTGGCTTTCCTTTGAAGATCCTTTTAAAATTCCCCACCTTGCTTTATGTTGTTTAGCAGCTAACATTTGCGAGAATTAACGCAGCACGTGTTAACTCATCATTACTGTGATGCTCAAAGCAATTCAGAGCCGCGCTTTGAAAATAACCTTATAGTCATTTTCCATGTTCATATAATTATGATCTGTCAGTGAGCAATGTTCAGTGACAGATTGGTTTCTACATTGAAATGGCGTCGAGAAATCACTCAGCAATGCAATAAAGAGGTAAATGTTTACATAACACTGACGTTCTTTAGGAACATGAGGTGGAAGCAGATCGTCATTAAGCATGCTGCGACAGTTTTGTAAAGCTTTGTTCCGCTGTTGCAATAGCCACCTGTTCCGTGTTTTCCCTCAAGGTCTTGTTCAGTGTCACAGATCGAGACCTTTCGCAGATTGGCTTGTACCGCCACCTCAAAATCCTTCCTCAGCAAATCCCCCATGTGCTATCTGAAATGAAATTAGAATGCCCACCACCTCACAATATGGCTTATTGTTTTTCCTCAGCATTTCCCTTGAAATGTCGCTATTCATTTTGGTGAATGATTCCGTGACCTGCATGGATCAGCTCCTTGGAGGGGATCTTGCTTGAATGGATGACGCTCGGAAACACAATCTACATTGTGCTGCGCGTGTGGTATTCTTTATGACGCACACCATGGTGCCAATTCAGCCTAGTATTACCTGCTTATGAGCTATAAACACATGATGTCACCGCAGGGCAGTTAGCTGTTTTACAAGTGTAATGGATGGTTTTGACACGCCTCATGCCCAAGTAGAGCAACTGTGTTGTGAGGCTGATATTTCTGGAGGAGAAATTGCTGTCTGATCTTTATTTGAAATAAGATGCCAGCCTAAACTAGCTGCACGCTGCAGATTTATGGACAGATTTACATCTTGGGGATAACAACAAAAGCTGCATAAATTCCTCAACTGGATGTCAGCAAACTGCTGCGCACAGCATTATTTGCTATCGGCAGCATGTTTGGAAACCACAATCCATACTAGGGCCTTGAGTGAGCAGCGTGCACAGGATCAGTTATACTGTACATTTCACTTGATACTTAAGGAAAAACTGTTCTTTCCTCTTACTGAGTACTTACAGCTAATATCTGCGCTATCCATTTGTCAAGAATTAAACACTAATTGCATCGGCAGATCTCTGTGAGAAAAAGGGCAGAGGTTTGGGAATCACTTGCAGGCAGGTAACTGTCTAAGTTTGTTTAATTATATTGTCTGTGAGGGTCCGAGTCCCAAAGCTCCCAGCAAGTGATGAATGTGAATATGATGTGTGGATCCTGAGTTATTTGAAATGTGAGCTGTCTTCCAGTGGAGCATGTACAAAGTGCATGAACAAAAGCATTTTCAGTGGGTAAAACAACTCCTTTTGTACATCAGGATCTATGAGTTATTGTTTAGCTTCTGCTAATGAAATTGTACTGGGTTTGTACGTAGAAGCCTACAGATATTACCTTACAACAGGTTCAGAGTTCACATGTGCTGTATATTGTTAAGTGGAGCGAGTGTGTTCAGATGTTGTTTCCGTGTCTGTTTTCCTTTCATTGTTCTCTAAATGGTACTGTATTGTAAGATAACATATATTTTTTTACCCGTATTATTTCAAATGTTGTATTGTATATATTGTATTTAAAATGAAATTAGATTAAATGAATGAATGCCAACGTTGTGGTGCATTGACTACTGAGACAGAGCCAAAGAGCACAAAATATTGAATAAGTGTCTGCAGTGTCAGGGCTTGAATATTGGTCTGAATGCCTTGAAGAAAACAAAACACTATTTACATGACCCTGAATCAAAAATGTTGTCCCTGTTGTCTTTGCCTGAACATGTTTTGTTTCACTGTTAAAAATGTTTATAAATAAAAGTAGAACATGCAGTTATGGCGTACATTTTGAAATTTAAAAAA
>NTHP01000033.1:762463-774788 GCA_003416845.1 Oplegnathus fasciatus
AAAAAAAAAACATAACTGACATTTGCGGTTCCTTGAAACTTGCAGCGAGAGCGAGCCTGTTTGACTCAGATCTGGCTGTAGCCAAAAGCAAAAAACATACATTATTCATTTCAATATTCATATGCGTTCTGCTTTTTTTAACTGCATACTTAATGAAGGTGTGGGGATGGTTGGGGGGATACTGTACTGTTAAGAGCTCCATGCTCTTTGTATATTTGCCAAGAGGGGTCATACATTTTCTTAAAGCGCACTTTCAGACACCTGGGAACATGGCTGACAAGGACAACAGCAGTTGATAAAGCAGTTTATTCAATGCAAGTTACCGTACATTTTTATTACCTGTGTAAAGGGACATACATAGCTCAGTATGGTAAGTGCATGTTTAATCTCCAGTGCCCAGAGCATTTAGTGTCAAAAGTCACACCACTGTGTCATGAATTAATGAATGCACAGATGTCATTCCCTCACATGCTGAATTAAGGGAAACTTACTCTTTACAGCGATAGCAGTATCTCCAATGTCCACAGAGCATAAACATCCATAAATCTGTTTAGAAAGTACAAAAAAGCACTCCTTATAACTTCTGATCTTGCCTCACAAACATAACATTTTTCTAAAGTAATCAAGCTGATTGTAGTATAACCATGGATGTACAGACAACAAAGGAGGCACATCTCGACTTTCCATTGCAGATTCACTAAAATGTAGAAATTCTGGCAATAAAAAAACTCAATGACTTTATGGTGACATAATACTTGCCACCACCCAAAGCCTGATATATGGGAGCTGTATTTTTTCTTTTAAACACTCCCAATGATATTTAAATGATTCTAGCTCATTATTGACAAGCAAAACTTGTATCGCCAAGTCAGTATTTCCACTAAAATGAACAATTTCATTCTTAGCTGTAAGACATCTCATTGGTAAAGGGTTTCATGACACCAGGAGATTTAGAGAATTCTCTCAACCCATAGAGGAGCATATAACTTGTTAATTGAACAGATTGGGCATTCGCAGTGTTGTGCTAATTTCCATTGCCAATTGGATATTTAATAAGGAGCATTTGGCATATTGCAATTCACAACAATGCTATACATTAAAGAAATACAAAATATAGAACAAAATTAAGTGGATATGTAAACACTTCATTAAAAGTTTAGCATAAAAATAGTATAGGATCTGTAAACAGAATCGCGGTTATTAAAGGTTTTGTGACAGGTTTGATAAAGGATACTTTTGATAATGGAGTCGAGTCTCATACTCAATTTAACCCCTACAGGCTTTCATACTACCAACACCATTTCAGAGACCTTGAGCGTTTTGTCACAGTCATCCCCACCTCCCTCCATCTCCTGTCCTTCAAAGTCATCCAGAACCAAATGGAAGGTAAGTGTACATGACGGCTGGGTACCTGAGAAACCACAGCTAATGCACGCTATGAAGGGGCCAAGGAAGCAAGTAAAAAACCAATATCCCACATAACAAGACCTGCACTGTGCACAGCTGGAGACATCGGCCAATCAATTGCTGTGGTTGCCATGGTGCTGCCAGCACGTACCTACACAGGAGGGCAAACCCCACATCAAACCAGGCTGATATGGATTGTGTGGATTTCCTCATTTGCCTCTCTCGTGACTCTGGAAATCCGCCTGTGTGGTAAGATTTTAATTCCACCTCACATTCACTGTCCGTCTATAAAGAAGCAGCAGCAATGTGCTCAGCAAATCTAAAGAACAATGACTATGGTTCGTTTGATTTTTTTTTCGCCGCTTCTTCTCTCAAGGTGCAGGCGCAATGTGTTTTCAAGCACACGCCAGTGCAGCATCAAAGCCTGTCAATACCTTTTGATTAGTACATTTTGTGCTGTGTGTTTCATGGAGCGTTTGCAGCACAGACCCACATGAACCAGGTGCACAGGGTGAGGTGGGGCTAAGATGGGGAAATGGAGGTGGGGAGATAAAAGACATGTTGGAAAAGCTGAAAAGAAGCGCACTGAACAGACGAATGGGTAAGTACAGGGATTTAAAAGTATTGAAGTTGAAGCGAAGCTGAAGGCAGAGAAACACGAAGCAGGCGCAGGTGATGAATGACTCGTAATAACCTGGCAAAGAACTTGTGATTGTCTGTCTGCCAGTGATGGAGGGGCCCCTCAGTGCTCAGGTGCTCTCGGGCTGATGAGCAGCCAGTTACGGTGGATACCAAGAGGCCGGAGCCAGCCGGAGCCGCTGGGTATTGAACCAGTTTCATGATGGGAAAGGAAAAGGATGTATTCTTATCTGCCAAATCTGGGGTGAAAATGGCTGAGGATGAGGATGAAAGTGCATCAAGCATTCAATCATCATTTGTATCCAGGTGGTGGCAAATCAAAGCTATGTGAAGTGCAATCTGCACAGAATGGAGGTTTGAGCTGCTCTATGTGGTAAAAAGGGACGAGGTATAACTGTGTAGGTCAAAAGTTTAATTACATGGGTTAAGCCGCACTCTTATTGCATAGATGATCCATTGCAGTGGTGCAGACAACCTAAGAAATTCTTTTCATTTGCTGTCATGATGTTGAACATTAACAGTGAACCAGCACAGCAGAACACTGTGTGCTTCACATTAACTACTCCCATGGCATTTACAGGGTCTTCATGAGGAGTGGAGATAAAAGGAACAGTGCTGCAGGCGCTATTGGAGCCAGCTCCTTCCTCAGAGTGGATAGTCCCTACGGCGAATAAGGGTTTAATCGCTCCCAATTGCTTTGCCTCACAAAGGTGTGACCCCCCCCACCCTCCTTCTCCTGCTACTACCACCACCACCCTCCCATCTGTCTCTCATTGTTGCCAGCCAACAAATCTTGCCGCAGGGAGATGTGCTGCCACTTTTCCTCAGTCCCTTCTTCCCTAAACCTCCACTTTCAGCTTTGTAATGCCTTCATCCTACTGGGAACAGGGAAAGGAGTAATCAAAACAATTACCTAAGTCCCATTTTGTTTCATAGGAGACTTGTCTTTTTTCATGTGAATCTTCAGCCAGAATGAAACAGGTTGTGTCTTGGGGGCTTTTTGTGGAACATCACAAAGGCAGCAGCTGTCATACAGTAAAACAAGAGAAGCTTCAGTGGCATGCTGGTTCTACCAGCAGGCTTATCACTTGGCTCTTTCAACAAGAGATCCACAACCAGCTACCAAAAGAACAAAAAAAAGAGGAGAAAAAACAATGTGTGTAGCACGAGCAGTGTTGATGTTGACGCATAACACAAACAGTTATCAGAAGATATCCTCTCATCAAGAACTGTGGAATATACAACAATCTGGATCATCATGTAGAAAACAAAGCAGCCACACTGCACATTTTTCACTACCATTACCGTTAGGGATTGTTATCTATTTTCCCAAAAAGGAAATGAAAAAAACAGGACCATCTCAGTGCCAAGCTTACCTTACAATGTGTCTCTCGATCCGAACAGCTGAAAAGAGAAGCTAGGAAACATCTTGGCAGATCAACGGATTCTTGACTTTGATGAGACAAAATGAGCTCACCACGAGATATAAAATGTTGCCTGGCCCTCCCCACTGCCCACTGTTCATATCTATCCCCTACAGTAACTCTCATACTCCCGGGCATGTCGTCCGAAATTGTAAAGGCCTTAATTAAAGATTAATGTCAGCGTTTCTTGCATGCGCTGCTTAGATAACTCATTTCCCAGGGCGCATTGCTAAAAACCACCCAGGCTGGACACCAGATTTTTCAGCTTTCAGAACAAAAGCCCTCAGCTCTCTGGCCAACACGATCCTTTCAGCTGAAGGACAAGCAATAACAGCTCTGCTGCTCGCTTTGCGCTGCCACCACTGTGACTGGAACGGGGGGAGGTTGAGTCATTTTAATTATCACAGGCAGGCAGAGAGACACAATCAGCCAGTTGAAGGCCCGCTGCACCGACTGCTTGTCCCTCCATCCCTCGCAACAATTACTGATGCTCGTCTTCTTCATGAAGCCTGTTTATAATGTCAGGGCATGCCACAGAGTGGGGGATCTGTCTGTGGGAATCAGCTTCCCTTTATATGCCTCTGCACACAACGGAGGTATAGATGCATGGCGTGTTTGTACAGGCGGAGCTGCTGAATCATGCGTATGCATGTGTATTCATGTAAACATGTGTTTTGTCAGTAGTTTCAAATAGATATAGATGAGATCTGACCAACTCCAGTGAAGTTCCAGCAGTGCTGTAACAGGGCTTGTTGGTCTCTTTGTCACATAATACCACATCCTTCTTCCAGCATCTCAAGGCTGTTTCTAGCTTCTCCAATAAAAAAGATGAGATCCACTGCCAGTGACATGTTAACCACAGAGACATCAGCTTCCATGTTTACAATCAATATCATAAGGCTAGCAGTGACAGAGCATTGCAGAGGGGTGAAGGAGGATACTTTCATGGCACACATCTACAGTGGGATACTCAAAATAAAAAATCTGAAAGAGCCTCACAAAGATGCACAAGCACACCCTGCAATATCCAGCAGGCTGTCCAGGCCAGTAGATAACAGATACAGGGTTTCAAACACAGCATCTACTCTGGGGGGAATGGTATCTGATCATTGCTTTATTTGCTTGACATCTCAGATGCCAAAATGACTGTATTATTGCAAGCGCTGCTACTGTGTAAGCAAAACTCTAGCCTGATATTCAGTACATGGCAGTTTTAGTCATTGATTCAGTCTGGTATTGGCTTCTTGTTAGCTGTTTTCTGTGGGTGGAGGATTGATTTTGCCATCTTCAATAGTGGCTGACATGTCAGGTAGCTCTGGTGTCATTTCAACAATAAAAACTGTGTTAGCCAGTGTACAGTTAGCATAACTTGTGCCAGTGCACAGAGAATGGCAGTCAAAATATATACAATGACAATTTGCTCGTTTAATGAGCAGCAACACATGACAAGTTGTTGTGATGTAGGAAAATAACAGATGAGGTGGAGTCCACAAAGCAAAATTAGTTTCCCCGACCAAGTCCAATGTTTTCCTGTATCAGGATGCCTCAGAGGGCATTATCACTGTTTCAATATTGACAATTACCAAAGAAACAAAGGAGACACTTTGTTTAATTAACTCAACACAATTAATCAAGAAGATTTATTGAAGACTGTACCTGCTTGGCCCAGGTAGTTTGTTATCCTTACAGCCAATGACCCAGGCTGGATTACCAACCAGCCAAAGCAACTGCCCCGTGGCACCAGAACTCCAGGGGACCTGAAAGCTCCAGGCCAGGATTCAATTTTAAGATCTTCATTATTTTAGTTTTGTGCTTGTGTGGTGCATATTCATACACTCATGTGTAATCAAATTACTACACAGCAATTCTGGGGCCAGACTGTACTCCAGTATGAAAAGATGTGCTGCTCCCACTCTGTGTTGGCTATTTTTGCATGTTTCTAATGTTTTCTTATGAGGAACAGACATAAAACCAAAGGTTTTCTGTGATTACAAACACAAAAATGTTGACTGGTTAGATGAGCACGAATTAAGAACAGTAACTAAGTTGAATGTTTAAAATGTCCCTATCAAACTCTGAAGATTGAAATGATGAGTCTTCGTGTGTGTATAAGCAAACTTGCCCAGATGTTGTTTGGGGGTGTTTGCATGGCTGTTTTCTTTGACAGATTTTGGGTAAAACATTAATGTGTCCACGTCAAACCTCACAGAAATTTGAAGCAACTGACCAGCTCGTTTGATGTAAAGAGTTGTATTCGATGTTGTTGAGATTTGGGGTTACCCCTAACACCTTTCCGCGGAGATGTTAACATTTGTCTTCACTGAAATATAATTCCATCTTAATACCACCAGGTACAATGTCACCAACCCTAAGCCCCCCCCCTCCTCAAAGGCTCTGATTAGCTTGGTTGTTTCTCTGACTGGAAAGACAGTCACAAGAGCAAAACCCAACCTCTTTGAATCAAAGACAAAACTGGAGATGTGAGTGGCGATTCAGAGGTATGAAACCAAGGTCTCAGATCTCATTTAAGCTGACAACATAGTCAGTTGTTAATTTGGATGTCGAACACTGACGCTATCAACAGGCATCGCTAAGTGTTCATCTCATTTTTGAATTAAAACACCTTGAGTGAACTGAGTCTCTCTTTTTTTGTTGTTGCAGTTTGTCTCTATCTTCTGTCTAACTCTTTGTAACCAGGGGCCATTATTCACAACTGACACTGACAGCCTTACCTGTGACAATAAACAGCTCCGCCATGGCTTGTCCCTTCACTGCCATTGCTGAAGGCTTTGGTAATGCTGCCCATATGTGAGGCCTAATTACTTTCTCAGCTGGCCCCTGCAACAAGGTCACACTTGTTATGCCAATGTCCCATCCACACAATCAGATTTCTCACAAAGGGAGCTAATCTCATTCCTTCACAAGCCATTATCTTGATCGGACTGGCTTTTTACGCAATTTGCAACGCTGTCCAGATGAGAGAATGACTTTCCTTTAGCAGGAGTGAAGACGCTCATCAGCATCCCACTGAGAAGTTTCAAACTGTCAGCCAACATCCACCAACTCCAAATTGGAGTTAAATTGAAGAGGCGTCCGGCTGGAGAAAGGCCAAGACAAGCAGGCCCGAGCATCAGTGCAGCGGCAGATGTCGATGAAGGTTTTTAATGGAGTTGAATTAATTCACGCAGGGTGTAATTTGTCCTGTGGATGTGGGAGGCGTACTAAGCCTGAACTTTTTCAGGGTCACGAGAGTCGTTATATTGATAGACATCTGCTGAGGCGGCTTGCAAATTTGCAAAAACTGACAGATCTGCTCTGATGTGGCGATAATGATAAATTGCAGTCCTCCGATGTGAGGCCTGTTGTAAAGCCAGAGTTGTGTCCTCACATATGTTTGGTCAGTAGTTAAATTTCTGCATATAAATTGGTCCAGTTATTGGAACTCCATGTAGACATATGTTCAAATCCATTCAAAGGCTCAGTCCACATTTGTTTTAACATTTACATAGATTTTAGATATTTTTCTATAAAGACTTTAATGTGAAGAAACATTGAAACGTTGGCATTATTTTGTTTCTCAGCTAAAATATAAAATATGAGCTTGTTTTACTCCAGTTTTACCAAGCAGTATTTACAAATCTTTTATTGGCAGCAAACATTATTCTTCTTCTTATACGTTATATATATACTGTAGACATTATTATTGTCATTTCACAGTCACTTTCATTGGCCCAAACAGTCCAGTAGTGACTGACATATCTGTCACATTGAGGTGATTTTCAACATGGACACTTTAGTAGGTTACTAAAAGCAGCTAATTTAAAGTTCGTGATATCAAACAACGAAATTTGCCATTCTAAGAATTGTTATTTCTGTGAGTCTTACAACAACCTGTTCAGCTGTGTCAATCTCATCCATGCTTGTCGCCATTTCAGGGGCAATTTATCAGTCGCTATTTTGCTGGCTTTCGCACAGGAACACGACGTTGGCTTGGTTGTTTTTTCCAACCAGGTAATCTGCTGTCAGTGAGCACGACACCAGATCACTGTGAATTGCTGAAAAGTGTCTGAGATGTGGGCAACGATTCAGTGGTCTGAAGACAGGCTACGGTTGGTCTGCGTGTTTATAGACCTGTCAGTCAATTTGAGAGTGAAAGCTCTCGAGAAAGTTTCCACTCTTGTTTGTTGAATGTTGGTGGTGGTGAAGGCAACCCTTATTGTTGTTGTTTACATCTGCATCAAGGATTATGCCGAGACCACTACAGACAGTAAGGCACATTATTACTCAAAAGCTAAAATCCTCCCATCAGGTGGGTTTGCAGCATGTCACCTGACACCCCATCACCTGGCAGATTCGTTTTAAAATTAGAGGAGCTGCTGCCCAATCAGGGTTCAGTATTGTGACTGTTGAAGACTTCAAGATAATGCATTCATTAACTAACTGACTTCAACCGTGTTTACCAGCAAAATGTTATTTATGAGCACAAACTGGCTGTTGTGGGGATCAAGCCTGTGGCCTTTCAGTTACAGGATGATCACTGTCACCCCTTTTCTGCCTGCTACCATCACATTTAAGTGTTTGGAGCTCCATTTAAGCAGCTCTATGCTCTGGGCCCAATCCAAAGCAAAGTTACTGTAGTTCTCCTTGACATTGTAACTAATCTGAGGTAGCCTGAGGCCTCACGCTGTCAATTTTTAGTAGGCACTCTGAGTATACTAGGTTGCAGAATGTGATTAAAATTAACCAGTTGTGGAAAACACTGCAAGAAGAATACTGCATTGTCTCTTAGAATTAAGGCCAGTACCAATTTGCTGTATTCTGATTGGATACTATTTAGGCAGAATACAAAGAGAAGTTTCAGATTTATTTTCATGGAGGAAAACCAAAAGGTTATTCTAGGAGGATATACTGTTTTCTTGTCTCTTTTTACTCCTGTCAACCAAAGTCTGGATTAGTGTTGTAGTCTACTGCCACCTGTTGGTACGTAGCCTACATGTGTATGCCCAACAAAATGAAGGGTTAGATTTAGGGTTAGGGAAATGTAGTGGGGTCAGGGTTCTCAAAATGATAGCCTAATCCTTAGATAAGGGTCTCTAATGTTGAACTTTTATTAAAGTTGTATTTCACCACATGGCAGGATATTTTCTAACCACACACACACACATACACACACACACACACACACACCTTCATAAGTATTCAGCAGACTTCCAACGTCTGCTGCCGCAGGGATCTGTTGTCCCGACTGTGATTCAGTCCTTTTATTCTGGCGACGTAGTGTAGGATTTCATTTGTAGGTGAGAAAAGGCAAAATTACTTCATGACAAGTAACTCCCTGGATAGAAAATGGAATAGTACGATCTCTGTCTACTTTTGCCAAGTTTTATTGTGTTCAGTGAAATTTTCTTTTCACCTTTATTCAAAGACTTTTTAAGTTTTTCAGATATAACTAAATGACTTATGGTCCCTCTGGGTGGTTAACTGTGAGCTGGGAAATAACCCATTTTTCACATTTTGTGAAAAAACATGATGTTAGATGGAAGTGTAATGCACCCAGAATTTGTGGGGAGAAATTAACAAGTTTAAACGTAACTATTTCTGATGGTCTCCCCTTATGTATGGAAGTAACTGAAAACCAGCAGTAGTTTTTTGGACTGGTAGCTTTGCATTAAACACTTAATTGCTCGATTAACAAAGCTGCTTCGTCTCTAAATGGATGTGCATGAAGAAAACTAGTCAGAGGTCTCAATCAGTCAACATATTCTCAATCAAAGGCCAAGTACAAACATCATACAGCTACAGATTACAATGTCCTTTTCACTGTCAAAACTATCAAACGGAAGATGTACTGGATGTCTTTCCAAAAGAGTATTTGTTTTATGTTTCGACTGGCTGTATGCTTTATGACAGTCATTGTACGCAGGGTAAAGAGCTGTGTCACTTTGAAGTAATTTGTTTTGGTTCCTGGTCCAAACCCTCGTCTGGCAGGACAGAACAGGATTAGGTAACCCTCAACTGTTGAAAGGCTGTTGTTGCACTGCACTTCTTCTTCTAGAGGCAAGTTTGGTTCAGTTTGAAGCAGCAAGCTGCTGAAAAAGAAAGAATTGAAAAGATAGAGAAAATGTGGATTTGCCTTTTTTCTGTCTAACCCACAGTTTACGAACGTTGTCATTACAAGTTTATTTAAAAATCTATCTCACTGTTGAAATTGAAACTGGACCACTCGCTCTCACTCGCTGCTGTTATTTGAAGAGATTTTGGTTTCTTTTGATTCGGTTGCTATATTCTGCCTGTTTTGTTCCTTCAACAAGCTGTTCTTCTGCCTGAAGGGATACTTGTATTTCTGTGACACTTTGCAGTCATTCACACTGTAACTCAGGCCACTGGACTAGTTAAACAACACTGCCATCCGCTGCCTGTGATGGGCACATACACTGTTGGTGGACACTGACATGAGAGGAATAATAATGGAAGCTGCCTATGGGGGGGGGGTTTACATTTATTTATGCAAATTTTGCCCTTTTCCTGCTACACATGAACAATTTGACACATTCAAGTTCAACTGGAGCCAAATGAAGGAGCTTACTGGAGCATTTACTGTAGTTACAAGTGTCTGACTCAAAGGCACCTTAGCAGTAATTGTTCAGGGAAAGTTTAAATAGCAACTTTGCAACTCAACTTTTGCAAATTGAGTGGATAACTATCTACCTTAGGTGGATAAAAAGCTAGAACAGTGACAGCTACATGTAGTTTTATCCTCTCAATGTAATTTCAGTTTGGGGTCAGTCTGTGAAGACTGGGTTAAACGAGATACCATTTATGTGTGTCGACATTTGCTGACCTGAATATTGCTTATTGTGTGTCTCAGCTCCATACTTCCTCCACTCTCCCGCTCCATCTCTAAAGGTCATTTTTTCTTTATAATCACAAGAAAACAGAACTGATTCATTTGATACAGTACCTAGAAAGCCCCTTAACTTTTCATATTAAAGGATTGACCCATCTCAAACCCAATAGTATCTAGTAATGCTGTTAGATTAAGTTTCACCTGCTGATGTTTTAAGATATCTGTCTCTTAGATTTCTGCTGTCACCCCAATACAACAGAGGTGAATGTTATTTTCTTTTCTGGTGCTCAAAGAATTGAGAAATTACATTTGAAGTTTTCAATGTAAAGAAATAGTCCCACTGAAATCTGCTCACAGCGAGGCCTGTGGATTATTCACAGTAACTGGAACATCGTTTCTGGAGGCACATAAAACCTCAGTATAGTAAGACCCAAACAATCGGCATGCCTCGATATCACTGTGAAAATGTCTTTTGGGGTTTGAATGACCCTTTGAGATAAATGTGTAATTGCAGCCTTAGTGGGTAATACAGCTGACTTTGATCTGTAAACAACAAAGCAAAGCCCTAAATGTCACTTTACTTGTAGCTTCTCTGTCTGCTCAAGTGTTTCACCACTTAATTTAAAGTATACCTGAATTCTACAAAGTGAGGAAAACCTGAGGCATTACTCTTTGACTCAAGTGACTCCAAGTTTATTTTTAGGCCATACATTGAAAGGTGATTACGGTATTTTCGAGACTTTGTATAGAATGTTTGATATAAGTATTTGCATTCAGGATGTTGTTACCACCTAACAAAATATTATACATCACAAAAATCGGATATTTAAACCTGTTACTGTGAGGCTTATTGGTTGTAAGGCAGTCTGAAGGGCTGATCATAGCATGAATGAAATCCAGATTTTGTGCCTCCTGATTTATCACTTAACACATCTTGACATGTGTAACTGTAGCTTTATCGGTAGGAAAAAAGAAGCTATTTGCAGCTAATCCTGTGGCACCAATCAGCTTGTTAGATGAGTGGGCTTCAGGGAGAGATGAACACACACAGATACAATCAAAAAGGATGTATTGTTTTAATTTAACATAGTCAAGTGTCTGCTGAGGGAAATGCTTTTCCTTTCCTTAAAAACTGAAATCCAACCATACTACCTCACCTGCTCAGTGGCTAACAATGTAAACTGGGCAGGTGCCAGCGTGAATTTGTCGAGTAAAACTACACGTGTAGCAGAATGCTGCTGGGAAAGCGTATTCATGTTTTTCCTGCAGCTAACCTTCTCTGGAGAAGCAGAATGAGGCTGTTCAAAGCGTGTTTCTCTGTGTGTGTTGCACTTCATCCAGGCCCCTTGGCTGTCAGGGTTAAGAGCAGAGTTTCAGAACGCCAAAGCACTTTGATTTGGAGATGAAGCTGCCATTTATTAAGGCCAAGACTCTCATTCGCTGCAGTCAAACTCTGTTTTATCTGCTGAAGTTGAAGTGTCTCAACGCCCTTTTATAAAATGTTCAACACGGCACATACTAATAAGAGCACGCACACTGACCCTTTGTGTACTGCGTTGATGTTAAAGGTGCCGTGTGAGGAACTTGAAGATCAAGAATCATTCTTTTTTTTTTGCGCCTCATTTTACAGATTTGGCAGGAAAATCTGTTGGATTGATTTACAATATTGTTACGTGGAACAAAACTGTTCTTTAAGACTCTCTTTCACAAAGAGATACTGTGGAGGAAGGTGACTAACACCAGCAGGCAGCAAATGTGTCTCA
Source organism: Oplegnathus fasciatus (assembly GCA_003416845.1). Classification (NCBI taxonomy): domain Eukaryota; kingdom Metazoa; phylum Chordata; class Actinopteri; order Centrarchiformes; family Oplegnathidae; genus Oplegnathus; species Oplegnathus fasciatus. The sequence continues at coordinate 774,544 of NTHP01000033.1, forward strand.
TGAGAAATAAAAAAAATATATCAGTAAGGGCTACCAAGCATCTCAACTGTAGTCTCTTATTATACCCAATTGTAAAAATTCATTCCAAATTGACAGATTCATTTTTAAAATTGATTCTTGGAGGCAACAAATAACAGCAATTACAATCATTCAGATGTGATCGTTTCAATTTAGAAAGTATTTTTAAAGAAAAACTTTTTTTTTTTACTTACTACTTTTACAAATGAGTCACAAATACATCATTC
>NTHP01000033.1:775888-805427 GCA_003416845.1 Oplegnathus fasciatus
GGGGGTTTAATGAGGTGTGTTTACTGTGAGAGAGGATGGATGGGCTCTTGTGCGGGAGTGTTTGTGAGATGTGAGTGAGATTTAGAATAAGCCTGTATGTCTGTGCCTGTGTTTATGTGTGAGTGTTTTTATAATTTTATGTCAGCCAGCTTAATACATGTTGTCATTGACTTTACTGGTTAATTTTTGTTTTGATTATTGGCATAAACAATTAGTAAAAGTACAATTTTATGTAATTTATTACTCTACATTGTCTTTGGCTACTTTATATTTTCTCTCTGCTACATTTGAACCAGAAATTAATTTCCTTCCAGAACTATTTCAAGGGGTAATATTATAGTTTTCCTCTCGTATCTGTTACAAATTGCCTTGCAAGGATAAGTTCATAAAATGTTGCTGCTGTTGGATAAAAAAATAGAACTAACAAAATTAATTTTTCAGGCACTATAAAATACAGCCTAGTTTTAACTGGATGATTATACGTACTGTATATTTGGCACTAAACAGAGTTTTCTTAACTTACACTGTAGGGCAGCATGTAATCATTCAACTGATCTGAGATCATGGAACTCCACAAAATTGTGGATGTAATCCAAGATAAAAAAAAAAAAAACCTTTTATCTCCAATTTAACACATCAGCAATTTCAACCTCTGAAAGAAACCACCAAGTGTGCGTGCGTCTCACCCTCTCCTCCCGGCTCTGCAGCGCTCGGCAGATGTGTTGCAGGTTGTACAGCTCCTCCAGCAGCTGGAGGCTCCCCTCCCTCAGCTCGCCCTCCTCCTCCTCCTCGCCGCTCCACGCCTCCTGCCGCAGGCTGCTCACCATCCTGCACAGGTTGGCCAGCGACACACGCCAGTAGGGGGCACTCTGCTTATTCTGTTTCATCTGCACAGAGGGAACAAGGGGTGGGGAGGGGTGTTAGGATTAGGTTTCAAATGGGATTCAGGAAGTGACTGGTTTTCCAAATTCAAAACTTGGCGAAGAGATGAATTAATTGAAGTTTTGATTAACGTTGTGAACAACCACAGACGATAAAACACAGCTGTTAAACAACCTCATATTTAGACTTTAGACTTTGGTCATGGATGCGCTGCTTTGACCATTAGATCCAGACAAAAATAGGGTGGACACAACAACGGGAACACTTATAGAATTTAATGCAATCTAATCCAATAGCCCTGCTATAATTGGTACATGTGTATCTCATCATAATGCTCATGTTTGGTTGGGACTGTGATAGAAATTATACTACTGAGGATATTCAGTCCATCCCCCATGTGTACAGATTGTGGAGATAATTCATATTTCAAATTGTCATTGATATTTCTTTCTCAACATAGCCATGTATTTGGTATGCTTTTATATTTATTGTGATTTTTGTTTTGTATCGTGTCTCACTGAATCTCACTCTGATGTTGAATCTCATGTTTCGTGTGCTACTGGTTTGAATTTTTGTCCTTTCATGGCTTCAGTTTTATGAACAGATGCAATGGATCAGCCTTGATGAGCTGCTAACAGAACATTTAATTTGTTGCTCTGGAGTGCCGTGGTCTAAACGCTATTTTGGAGGTTTTCCACACTCAGAACAATTTTATTCGCTGTGTTTTTACGGTCGAAGCAGTAAAAGCTTCGACAATTCCCTTTAAGAGGCACTGAGGATGCTGCATTTGAGACTTTCACTTTACATTGTGAGCACTGATGCAGACTGCCACATGTTCAGACAGCAGGTAAGATATATGTGTGCCATTTCTTAAGCATCCTTAAGCACCAGACACCCAGAGTGATATTTCCATCACATCTAACCTCATCTACTTGCAGCCTGTTGTGTTATAATCTAGTTTGAGTGCTTTGGGCCAGCGATCTCACACACATTGCCGCAAAGACCTCTGGGTGTCACTGAGGATGATGGAGAGATTCGGGAGGCGAGGGGAAATTGTCGCTTCTTCTTCAAGTTATTGTAAATGGCCACAAGCCCTCCCAGACTCACTTTGCTCACATCGTTTATGAGCAGCAGAGGAATACAGTCTCCTCTGATGTTGTAAAGACAGGAGCCACGCTGAATGCAGGTTCCTTTTGTTTGCCACAGGGTAGACATGTAATAAAAGCTGTAGAGACGTCAAAAAAAACAGCACAACAGGGACCAAACATAAGCAGTGACTGGCATTTAGAAATCATTCACGCATTGATGATTTCAGTGGTTTTCATTTAGTTTTAAATTAACTAAGTGAGTGGGGTCAGTAGTGGTTTTAATTGTGCTGAAAGGTCAGGAGGATTGTTTCTTTCGTAGCTTTATCAGGATCTTCTTCCCGTAATGCTAGTGAATCAATAACTTTGATGGGTGGAATGAAGAGTTAATGCAGGGGTCCAATATTCTAACAATCCCCAGTGGGACCCTTGTTATTAACAAACCAGCCTCGCCTGTAGACGATCGTTGGTGACTGGCTTAGTAACTGAATCACCAACATTAAGCTCCTGTGTGTTCTGCACTGTTTCTTTAACATTTTTCATGTGACATTTTAGAAAGTTTTGTCAGCGAGCAACTTAAAATTGCTGCAAAAGCTCAATCTGCATTCCAACATTGTGAGCAACTAATGATAGGGAGCGCACGGGTCAATGCCAAATTGGCCAGACTAACAGATGAAAGCTGGCAGTGGAATAATGCAATCATGTTCAATAGAGAAATAAGATCCAGAGAGCAAATCTACCTCCTGCATCTAATCAGATAAAACGAAGAGTGGACAGGCAGGTCAATCAAATTAGTTGTCGCCTAAAAAAAATGATCTTGTAGCCTATAGTGTTACGATAGAGAGCCACAAGTATCTTCTAAAATACTGCACTTTCCAGCCTCTTGAGCACTCTATCAGTCATCCAGCAAGTTATTATTACAATCATCGCCCCTGAGCAACCTCCGAGCATCAGCAGCAATGAATCACATGGCTGATTTGTCACCGTCAAGTCTCCGTACGAGCGCCACAGTTATTTATCAGAGAGAGAGAGAGGTGGAAGATGTGTCATTATGATGCTGTCAAGTCCATCTGAATCCTATTAGGCTCGGCCATCCGTCTCCCCATGCCTCTAGTTCCACTTTCACCAACTTCATCCCTCAGCTTTGCCTGGCCTTGAGCTCACACCACCAGATAGATGTGTTAAAAATCTTACAACTGAATAACTTCCCCCAGCTCTTATTTTCTTTTCATCTCAAATAACATCCCCACGACTTCAGCAAGTGGAGTGTGTTGATTATATTTATTTTGCTCTGCATATGTGAACTGTATAAAATTAAATTCCAATCAAACCCAGGTCAGTCCAAATGTAAGTTAGACTCTGAGTGACACAAAAAAAAAACCCATAGTAAATTATTTATCTCCCACTCAGCGTGAACACAACCAAAAGGTGAGGCTGCGACTGAAGCACGGCTCCAGATTTCATGAAAGAACACCTGGGCAGCCCGTGTGTTGAGTCAGCTGGATGTGAAGGGTCACTAACTGAACGGGTGGGCTGTAAGCTTTTTGGACACAGGTGCAAAAAGAGGGACCCCGTACCTTAGAAGTGAAGAGACTGCTGAGTAGCTCCTCTTCCAGTGCTCGCTGATCCTGGTTGACTTCTGTCAGTTAGAGGAGAGACAAGAATATAACCTTCAGCCAGATCTAATCAAGAGTTAAATAAAGCCTGATGATTGCTGTATAAGAAATGTCAGTTAGATCTGGAAGTATAGTAACGCCCTTTATCAGTTTGTCTAATGTATCAATTGGCATTTAGACGGATTCATCTCGGTTGTGAGTGAGTGTGTGCGGTTTAGAAGAGTTTGCAACATTTACATCTCAAGCACTATGCAAAGACGACCTAAGCTGAGCCAAAACTCAGCTCACATTCTTATTTGTCGGTAGACACCTTAAAGTATTTAACAGGTTAGAGTGTCAACAGGTTAACACCACTGATTTACGGAACTCGCACTATGCCCCGAGAGTGAAACAAACACAAATTACCCACTAAAGGTTTGTTAATCCAGTATCCGTTATTGATTTTAAAGAAGCAGCTCAGCGTAGCCTGTATTTGATTAATGTAAATGCATTTTCTTAATTTGGAATCAAATTTAAAAAACATTGTAATAAATATGGTTTACTAGGCTGTGGTTTATTTACAGGCTCCTTTTTGTATAAACATGGGTTCAAATTGCTTCTACAACCTTTGAATGAGGCATCATTACATTAGATCATTGAGGAAAAGGGGTTTATAGGAGCCTGAAAGAGGGGGGGGGACCTGAATCAATAAGCAACTAGTGTGGAAAATAAGAATAAAAGCCTTCAAGAAATATATGTTTTTACTTGAAGAAATTAACCGAGGTTTTAAAGTTATTAGCCTCCAGGCATCCTACAACATTTTGATAAATTGTGGGACCAGAAAAAGGGAATAACTGCCTTAAGAATAAAATATTTCGGTATTTAATTCAGAAACCCGAACTCAGAAAACCATAATGTTATGAAGAAGCTTTGAGGTGCAAATTTTAAAACCAGAAATATTTCCATGACTTAGAATATTCAGTTTTCAATACTTGCAACAGCATCACCAGATGATGCACCTGTTGCATGCACTAAGTTATGTGAGAGGCACATGGCTAGACTTCTTCCGCACGTTGCTTGAGTGCCATGGCATTTTCCCTGTTTTGTTTTGTTTTTTTACTATGAATGAAGTCAGGAATAAATCATAAAATCATAATACAATGCATAAATGCAAAACCTGTTGAAAGAGCCCCGGTGCTTACCTGTGCAAAGTCCACCACATGTGAAACAGAGGAGAAGCATACACGCCAATTGTGCCTGCATTTTGATGAGTAAACAAACAAAAACAAAAAAAAAAGGATCCCGCACTGAAGAATTCCCCTGATGAGGAATCTAGTCCATAAGGTTAGGGGTCAGACACAGACAGCTAAAGAGGCTGGAGAGGGAATTTGTAAGGATGCTGCTGCTTCCTCTTCTTCTTCTTCTACTCTTCCAGCTCCAAACACGCTTTCCCTTCCTTGCAGTTTTCTGGCTGGTTGTGAAGTGCAGCAGGCTCCATTCCCTCAGTTTATAAGAGCCAATGTGATGTCAGAGGATCAGTCTCTCACCCCCCCCACCTCCTCTCCTCATCTCCACCCCCACCCTCCCACCCACTGACACAGCCCCCTTCATCCATCCATCCATCCACCCATCCCTCTCTTGACTCTTCCCTCCTGTCACTGTGTCATCGCTTCATCAGACGTCACTTTGGCATCACAAGGCGAAAGGTTTTGCGTCAAGGTTTGGGAGATTTGGTTATTTCACCTCATGAATGCGCATAGTCTGAAATTTGTTTTGCTGAAAATTGTCTCCCAGAGACGGGATGCAGGGGTGATGTGGGAGGGTGGAAGGATGCACAACAAAGACTTCCTCTTTGTGTCTCTATTTGGAGAAGCTCCACCACATCTTTGTTTTTGCAAATTATGTCTCTTTTCAAATCAACAGGTGATTGTCTCGGCTTACAAACCCAATGAGTGCCTGCTAAAGACATGATAAGTAGTTATTAACATCTGGAAATGTTTTATTTAAAGGTAGTAGTAGTATTTTATCAATATTAAACCTTCTCAGTGCATTAGAAGTAATGCACTGTCTGTGTGATTGTCTAAAACCTTACTTCATGATTGTTTTGTTTTTTCTTTATTAAAAATCATCCTTAACTTAATCTATTATAGTCTTAAAGAAATTATTTCTTTTAAAATACGTCTTCACTTGAGAAACCTCACCACAAGGTCCATTTGCTAGCTATTCTGGCAATTTGGATCACATTGTATAATCTTCATCAGCAGATGGAGTTTGCCCAGTTGTCACAAAATTGTAGATGTTCACATTTCCATTTTTTCCGAGCACTTTAAGAACACCTCTTCCATGCTAGTTTAAGCTCAAACCTAAAAGAAACAAGGGATGAAGATTATGCAGTTCAGTAATATCACATCAGAGACTTCCCTACATGTTCCGCTCTATCTGCTGTCTGCTTGAGGTTCAGGTGCTTTCGCTATGGTTTTAATATCATGTGAACAAAAATGAATCGCATAACACTTTGCCAGGACATGATTTAGTCATTTCCTCATTTCACGGTTTATAAAATTACAGTTTCTTGGCTTTGTAGGGCCATACATTATTAACAAATTGGCCGTTGCATTTCAGCATTTAATTGTTCTAACATCTCTAAATGTTGCTCATTACTAAACACAAAACAAAAGTAATCTGGCATCCTTGGATGCTTTGAATTGTAATCATATGAGGTGACTGGATATTTCTCATGAAAAACACAGTATGTACAATATGGTGCTCCATCACATAAAATCCACTTGGATTAAAACCCACAAAGTAAGTATAGTCGTGTCAGTACATACATCTTGGTTTCACTTGTCCATATTCACACTAATTGGTCCACATAGAGAATTATATCCTTTTAATGTAGAGTAAAAGTATCCCAGCTGGAACAGCTTCAAAACATATGTGTTCTTCAGAGGATGTTTCAAGCATATAGCAAACAGTCAGACTGGAGTCAAAGCAGCTGCATTCCTCTCATGTCTGAATTTCTTCTTTGTCATTTGAGTCCAGCAGGGAGAGCCAGTTACCAAACCCCAAGAGGATCCATTTTCTTCTGCATGTCCCATGCTGCTGCTTACTGGGACTAACTAGATTTCTACATTACTTTGCTTATTTTTGCCTCTTCAATGCACTTTTAGATATATCTGTAGAGCAGCCTAATACACCAAACATGTGCAGCAGAACTGTATGTGTCACTGTATGTAGTGACCAATATTCTATATAATCTGTTATGTATTTTTAAAATAATATTTGTGTAGGCTGTATGCTTCATATTGAATTGTTTACTTTCACAATGACTTTTTGGTTTTGGTTTTGGGTTTGCAAACTGTGCACAATATTTTAATGGGATTTCTGCACGTTCTGGTATCATAATCTCATATTCTCGTATGAACTTTCCACCAAATACTGAGTTTAATCCGACCTCATCCTGCTTTACGGTATGTTTTTTTTTAATCCCGATGTTTTTACTGTTACGTTTTTCATTGAACACTGTAACTTTGAAAGCATTTACTTTTCCCTTTTATGTTTTCCTCTGAGGTAGTTTCTCAGGTTGTTCCTGCAGGTGGAAGGGGGCAGAGTTTCACCGATAAATCTCAGTATAAAGTCTGGGAAACACCTCCCTCCGCTTTTCGGATGGGGCGGACAGAGTTCCATTCGGGACACCCCTCAACTTTTCTCAAACACTCCACAAAGTGTCCGACGTCGTGCCATGCTGGGACTGTAACGCATTTCGGATCGCTGGTCTGTTTCCTTGCGCTCCTCAGTCATGGCTCCGTTTGGAAAAAACTTCCTGAAAGCTCGACTGAAGAACAGGTAATTTGATGAGAGTGAGGTTTGTTGACGGGAAACCTGTTGAGGGTGTTTTTTTTCCCCCCCGAGTTCGGGTGTTGGGAAGCACTCTGCGGTGAACTGTTGTGGAGGGAGAATTACGCACAAGGCAGAACGCATTGGATTTATGAGACTAAATTAATAATGCAGTTTTTTTTACACCCTCATTGACCAGTAATATTAGAAGGATACTGCAGGCTACTGTCCAAATGCAATCAAAGTAAATATATAGCAACATGGTGATACCGTGGGACATAAAAATATACCTTAGAGGAAGAGAAATGCACCATTAAATATCATTAAGAACCTCAAGGACATGTTGTAAACTTCCTAGGAATATTAGATTATAGGATTTTGTGTCTTTTTTGTTTGTTTGTTTCTTTTCAGGGTTATAATAACCATCTGACACACATCCATTATTGTTTTAAACAAACACCAACTAGCATTAGGCAATCCTAAACCTTGTGTGTTGCCATTATAGGGGTAATATATGGGAATAGTGATGAAAATGTATATCTGTCAATATTTAAGGCAGAATTACGTGTGTGTATGTGTGCCTCTGGAGGAGGGAGGAGGATGTAGCCTTTAACACTTGACTAAAAACTTAATTTTATTCATAAAGTTATATTTAATAACATAATTTGACTCTCCTACTAAATAAAACTGGTGTTAGAAGTATTTTCTTGACTGTGGGTGTGAGTTATTAGTGCCCATTATGGAAAGTTTGAGTAAAATGTCCTTCCATAGTGGTTCTTTCATTCTTGTCAAAGTACACTGTACTGTACATCAACTTATAAGAGCTTTCACCTTCTTGAGCTCTGTAATTGCTGCAAAGATGTTATTATTAATACACGTTTCATGTGGGACACCAGAGTCAAAGAACATTTTTACTCCAGGTTGAGAGATGTCCTGTCATCAACACTTGTATAATTTGCTTCAGCAATTTCCTTGAGTGGCTAGCTCGGCCTTTTGATGTGTCCCTGGCTGCAGCTGGGATCCAGCCTCACCTCTGTGAAGGTGGGAAAATTAGATTTGCTGAGCCACAAGCTGTCCTCAGTTATTGGTGCAGAAATGCTATTTGGATTGTTGACTGCAGACTTTTGTTGTGCAGAGTTGGTAAACAGAGTTTCTCTTTGGGAGTATTTAGGTCATGATCCAATCCCTCGCAGGGTGCAGACAGGATTCATGTTGCCAGGACCAGGATCAGGAAGGTTTTAATTGTGGGTAAAGAACTATTTTCATTAGTTTTACTCATTAAGGTTCTTATTTACCACCACACTCAGCGGGAAGGGTTTGGATTAAGTTCAGAAATAACACAGACTTTTATACTAAATTACTGTAAAAACTCTTTGACAGGGGCACCAGCAGCAGAATGGATGTATTTTCACATCACACACAGGGCTGAGATGAATTATCTTTGATAACTTCAAACAGTCTGACTGAGGCTGTCTCCAGTGGATGTCTTGTTTTTTTTATGTTGTGTAGTAATTACCATTGAGGCACCTATAATTACCTCAAGTGTTTAGATCTGTAGATATGTCAAAACGCTTCATTTCAGAGACTCACTTTTTACTCAGGCTGAGACATTGAGCTGGATGTTTGCTAAAAAAAATGTCAAGTTGAAGCTGATGTGCAGTCGGTTGAAACATCAAAACTTTCACCAACTTTCAGAATACAATTTAAATGTGGTGATGATTACAGCTGACAACATGTTTTAATAGTCTTTACTATCAAAGAATCGCAGTGAATCATCAGGGAGCACACGCAGGTCGCAAAGGGTTTGAAATTGAATGGTTGCTAGTCAGTGATATATGTGACCAAAGCAATGTAGTGACCACTCCCACTTAATCATGCTCTTAGCCACAATTGCAGCATGACAGCATTGTGCAGAGGACCAATTAGCTGTTGATATTGTTTGGTTAACACAAATTAGAGGGCCACAGCCAACAATAAAAATCAATCAATTGTGTTAAAAGAGAATAAGCCATTTATTGTCACTGAGCAAAAGCTTATTTGGTGATTCACAGACCTGCTGGGGGGAAGAAAAATAAGAGGGGTGGGTGGTTTCACAGAGGAAGGGAAGCGAAGGGAAGGGGTGTGTTGTGTCTCTGCTCACAGATGCCTATCAGAGCGGGAGTCATCCCAGAGATCAACATATCCAGATAGAAAAGTGATGTTATTTCCTTGCCGATCCCTCATCCTCTTTCAGATAAGAGCGAGAGGAAGCTTCTCCGGTCCTGAATCTGCTCTACTACAGTCTCTGTGTACCTTTCTTCTATTATACAAACCAGAAAACACAAAATATATACTTTCTAAATCTAATATATTCATGTTTTTGTGAGAAAGAAAGTTCAGTTTTGGTCATTTCAATGTTTTAACTTAAGCTGAATGGTATTATGGCCTTCTGTGGTGTCATATACTCTATTACAGACAGGGCAGATGATTGGTAAACTCAAAGCTGTATGGTGGTCAGTCTGAAAACTGAGCTGCTTTAATTAGTTCAAGAAATGCTAAAGGAATGTTTTCATCTGAGTTTTATGGCTTGATGTTATTAACATTTACTATATGGGAAACAATGCAAAGGTCATGTGTCTGAAATGTGACGTGCCATGTCCCACAACAGACACTCAAACGATTTTAAAGGGTTGGCTCACCCACATTTCAAAATAAAACATTTTCTCACTTAGCTTTAGCAGTATGCGTAGTTTTCACACAGACTTATTTCTTTAGTAGAAAGTAGTTCCATGAAAACTCCCCGTGAGGTCTGTGGATTATCCAGAGTAACAAAGACACTAGAGAGAGGCGTCGCTTCTACATTTTTTTGCCACACTAGCAGTGTGCCTCTATGAATGGCAATGGCAGTCAGTCGGCCCACTACTTTGGTCCAGACTGAAATATCTCAACAGCTATTGGATGGATTGTCGTGAAATGTAGTACAAACATTCATGTTCCTCTCGGGATGAATTGTAGCAACTTTGGTCATGCCTTAATTTTCCATGTAGCCACCAGTTCGAATTTGTCCAGTACTTTGGTTTATGATCAAATACCTGTAAAACTAACGGCATTCCCAACAGCTGTACTTTGTGTTTATTGCTAATTAGCACATGTAAGCATGCTAACATGCTGAACTAAGATGGTGAACATGTATTGTAAGACACATACACGTACCTGCTCACCGGCTAAGCGGCAACCATGTATTGGGGTTGCAGCAGAAATCTCAGAGATGGATATATTATTATTAAAATTAAAATGTAGGAAATAAAACCAAAATTATCTGCAGGGCTACCACTAAAGGTAAATAAGAAAATGCATTTAGGTGAACCAGCCCTTTAATGGAGTTTCCGTCAGGAATGATTTACAGTTTATCAGGTTTTACTTCACTTATTACTTTGTTTGTTTTTCTGTTGTAAGAGCAAACCTATAATTCTATCACCACCAGACTAATCAGAATGTAATCAAAATGTTGATTCAACAGCAAGAAAATCAGAACCTGTTGACAGCAGTGGCTACAGGATATACTGTATTTGCGGCTGTGCTATCACAGCTTTGTTTCTGTTGGAAACATCTGCATCACCTTATCATATCACTATTGATCTGAGAAAACACGCTGAGACACTGGGGAGCTATAACTCTGTCATTTGTTTTGACTTGTTCAAACCACGAGCATGCAGTCCTCTGTGGTAACTTGTAGCTTGCAAATTTATGACACAGAGGGAATAGTTAATGTGTACAAGGTTGTCATTATGAGTATTAAAATGGAAGAGAGCCATACCACCTTGGTGGAGCTGTAACGTAATCAACCCACGCAGAAACTTGTGGGAGGAAACCGCATTTAAATTATATGAATTTTCAGCACATGTCTGATTGCTCACTGGGCATCTCAGCTTTTAAGTTCAAACTGAGGTCAAGCAGGTCTACTCAGGTTTCTTGGGTTCACCCAAGTGTGAAATGTTGAGGTCTAACCCGTCCTGTGTTATTCACTGCACAGCATCCATCCTCACTGTGACTTTATAGTTAAATATTTCTATTAACTATCATTCGGCCTAATTCTATTGGCACATTTCCAATCAGAAGGTTTGAGTTCATCACAATATCAGTGGCAGCTTTGTTCATTTACCACCCAAAGATGTGACCTATGAGGGCACCCTCATTTGTTGCGTCTGGAACCACAGCTTAATCCCAAGCTATGAATATCATATGGCACCCAAAGTGACAGCCCTTATGAGCGTATTAGCTGCGATGCAATCAGCCCAATGGTGCATGCAGTGTTTGTCCTGGCAGGGAGTTGAATAGGGGGGGTTAGGGGTTTTGATACTACCCAGAGACTGATACCACCAGTCTCATCAAAATGTTTGTCCTCAGAAAATAACTATTTTTCCTCCGTACTGTTTCGTGAGTGATACAGTTTTTGTTGTCCATTTGATTTTCAACCTACAACAGCTCAAAGTGAAAAATATTCCAGTACCTCTCTTGAAATCCAAACTCAGAACATTTTTTACAAGAGTTATACATTTAATTTGTCTTGGTGGCAGTTATGTGAATCATCGTTCCATTAAGTGGGTGTTGAGGCTTAGAGAAAAGTATGCTGCAGGTTGTGTTTTCTTGATTCTTGATTGATATGTGATACTAAAGAAATAAGTCTGTGTGAGAAATATTTACATATTTCAACATGTGCATAAGCTTCGTTTTTAACACTGCTAGACATTAAACGTTTTATGCCAGACAGCTGAAATATGGATAATGCTGCCACAGTCATAGATTTGTCAACACTTTCTTCACATTAGAGTGGAGTTGAAAACAGACCATAGTGACTGGTATGGAGTCCATTTTTCCCCTTCCTCCCTCTGTCCATTGAACTGTGGAGGCAGGATGTTGTCTGAGCATTGGTGATTGTGGCCCAGGACAAATACAGGTGTTTCCCTGCCTTGCTGTACCCTCTTCCTGCACAGCTGAGGGCTTGGGTCACCCTCTCTGAAATACTCAATTGTCTGTAGAGCATGTTTATTCACCTGTATGCTCAGATATAACAGATATGTTTGGGCCAGTGTTGGTGCTTTTAGGAAATATCTGTACTTCACAGGGTACTTAAAGATGTTTAGTACAGTTATGCTGTACTGATCATGTTCTTCTTTCCATTCTGTTTTCCCTATCCTGTCTTCCCTCCTTTCTTTTCTTCTCTTCTTTCATCCGTCTTTCCATCCAAACAGTGGTTCCCAAACTGTTTGGCTTGTGACACCTTAAAACGAAGCCATTTCCACTTTTGATCCCATTGATTTCAGATACTTTGTGTGTGTGAACGCAGCCTGTAAATGTTGCATATCAGTCAAGGCGGTGCTAAATTTAAAGACTTTAAATTACCCAATGATATACAATGTATAACAATTCACCATCATTTATAAAATGATAATTTCTTGTATCTATAATCTTAATTTGCTGTACTGTAACTAATATCTACAGCTGTTAAATAGATGTAGTGGACTAAAAAGTACAATACTGTATGTCCCTCTAAATGGAGTAGCATAAGTAGCATAAAATGAAAGTACTGATGTACCTCAAAACTGTACTTGAGTAAATGTACTTAATTATTTTGCTAATACACCACTGCGTGTCACACGTGTGCATGAGTTGTGAACAGTTCCACCTGGTTTTACTTTATAACCTCTTGAGATTGTTTCATTTGATTCATTTTCTGAAGAGCTAAAAGTATCCAGTATTTCACATGAAAAAGGCAAATAGAGAAAAGTAAGTTTTCTTCTGACTTTACAATACATAAACTATGATTTTGCTTCAGTTTCATGTGACCTGTTAAGGGGTTTTAGATCCCCAGGTTGGGAATCAATGCAGTACAACAAAACAAACCATGAGCTCAACAGCTATCAATTATTTTTGAATTTCTGACACTGTCTCAACAAATATTGAATATTATAAGCTGCACAAACACATTAGGTATTGCACAGCTGTTGTGTTTGATTGCATTATAGTACAGGTGTGGCCTTTACTGTATCCACCCAATGTTTTTCTGAATACTGTAGGTGGTAGTTGGAAACTCTGTGGTCAAAGTCGTCATGGTCGTTGTCTTTGACGCCAGAGGCCTACTGGATTTGTTTGGCCTGCGCATAGCTCAGGTATTTGCTTTGCCCCGCTCGTCTCCAAGGGTCTCCATAACCATTAACCAGCCTCTTGCATTGTTGCATACGTATCGCATTCCTGAGACCTTATTCACTGCCAGTTTACACAATGCTCCAGTTGTGTGTTTTCATGCCGTGTGGGAACCAAAACACAGTGGTATCAGACTGTAAAATCAGCAAACTTCAAGATAATGCAGCATTTAAGTTCTCCTGTTTGAATGATTCTTAATACATCTCACTTGCTTATGTTGGTGAGCAGGCGGGTAGTATCTATATCATCTTCAGAGGATGTGTATTTTTTTCCACCCTCCCTCGTGACAATCACTGGTTATCGGTGGAGATAACCTTGGTTGACTGCAGCCCACATTATAGATACAGCAGCTACATGATACAAGGTTCAGATCTGAAACCATTACTACATACCGCCTCGGTATGTAGCCAGGCTGAACACCTATAGTATTTGATTTTAATCACAAAGTTTTTTTCATTTTTTTGTAAATATACTGTAGATAAGGCTATTGTGCACTAATCCTTGAATGCATCTTATTTTGAACTGAAATAAAAACTGAAAAAAACTGCTTAGAGGAAAAATACTTTAAAAAATGTGGTTTGGTTAAACACCATTTTGGCCTCGTGGTTTTTGTCCACTTATGTCAGATAATGTGAATACGTCTCTTGCTGAGCAACAGCTAAATTCCCTCAGTGATGTCATCAGAGTTTGCTATCTGAAACCGATTTTGTGGACTGTGGATGAAACTTGAAGTTAACCAGGATTACAAGCACGTTATTCTGATTTATTACTGTTAACAGTTTCATGAAGTATTGCCTGTTTGGTTGTAAAACCACAGACCAACATTCCTTCAACCCCAGTGCAGTTCAGTGTTAGAGGAGGAGCTCCACTTTTTGTCTCTTGGTGATATTATATGGATAATCTTTCTTTGGTTTCTTTGAGAGTGAACTGTCTGTAATTACAGGAGTGTTATATGTTGCTTATTTTTTGCTTTCGGAGTAGGCTTTAACTTTAAATATGAGTAATTCACTAAGACAGAAACTTGGCAGTCAGCTACAGTACATCAGATTTAATCACATGAATTGCAGAATATTCCTAATATTTTATCTTTCATATAAATGATAACATGATACATCATTCTTTATCGTGAAATCAAATTGAAATGTCTGGCAATGTTATCTACTTATTTGATTACTTGTTCATGTTGTGGATGTCTGCATTGCTGGTGCCTATCATTTAATGACCTCGATATTACCGGTGGTCCATTAAGTATGTAAAAAATGGATATCGTCGGCCCATCAGAGGTCAATTTTTGAGCAAGTTTTACGGTCCAGACGAAAAGGTAATGAGGGCCTTGGGGTTAAATAGCTCAGAACTGAACCATTAAGTGATCATCTCTGATGAGAAAGACGATGAGTAACAGTCTAATAGAATCAAGCCAGGGAGCACAAATGAGCGAATGTAGTTTTCTGCTCATTGACCTAATGGAAAACCATCAAAGTAGGATCTATTTTATAAAATATACTACTTAGAATAGTGGAAGGACAGGAATGGGAGAGCATGTGTGTGGTGTACTTCAAACTGCAGCTCTGTAACTGCTGTGAAGCATGTGAACGTAATTTTTTGTCAACATGGTTGTTTAAAAAATACTAATCATTGACCAAATATGATTATGGTGAAGTCATGATTAACTTTTTTTTTTTAATTGGGGTGCCAGGTGTTAAGGACACAGACGATGTAATCTTAACATCCCTGATTCATGTCGGACCTTTGTTGCATGTCATCCCTCCTCTCTATCCCCCCAATTCCTGTCACCTCTCTACTGTCAGCTATCTAAAAATATTACTTTATCTAGAGAAAGGTACCAAGACCCAGAGTCTACATGCACACTACTGCCTCAGTGAGATTGTACCTACAGTAGGCACAGTGGTGCTTTCAGTTAAATGCTAATGCCAGCATGCTACCGTGCTTACAATGACCATGCTAACATGATGATGTTTAGCAGGTGGAATGTTTACCATGGTCACCATCTTACAGTAGTTTGTTGTCTTGTCTTGTTGGCGTGCTAACAAAACAAAGTACAGCTCAGGCTGATGAGAATGTCACTTTTGTGGTCATTTAGTAATAGATGAAAGTACCGGTCTTGGACAAATTGACTTGCGCCATCATCGGGTCAAAATTTCAGAGGGTCACCAAAGTTGTTACAATTCATTCAAAAAGGGAACATGAATGTTTGTACCAAATTCCATGAAAATCCATCCAATAGTTGTAGAGACATTTCACTAAAAAAAACACAAATGTCAATATCATGGTGGAACTGGGGATAAAGCCAGGGCATTACCAAAGTCAGTAGGGTTTATCCTCTGGGAACCATGAATGTCTGTGCAACATTTCATGGGAATCCATCTAATGGTTGTTAGATATGGCAGTCTGGACCAAAGTGGTGGACCAACTGCATGGCCAACATTGCCATTTGCAGAGCCACGGCACTAGCATGACTGAAAATGCCAAAAGAAATAAACTTTAACAAGCAATCTAAAAATGTGTGATTGTTTGTCTGCACTCAAGATCGATTACATGTGTGTGTTGTGGACCTCAGTGTCTCCATTGTTTTAACCTTTAACAAGCAGTAGCACCACGGTGGCCCTGCAATTAAAAACTAATGCTTTGCAGCCAAACAGATACCAAAAAGATACCAAATATGCGAGTCTGAATTTGGGGAAAATGTTATAAAATGATACTCAAAACGTCTAAATCATTCCCATTTTGTGGAATAGTGAAGCATTAAAACCATGGAGCCTTGGGTTTGAATATTTTATTCAGTGTGAACGTCATAGAGCATTAGGTGACACACACACACAATCTTAAAGCTGCTTAAGGGGAAACAAAATGGAAACCTGTATGTTAAGGGGTTAACACTTACAAACGTTTCATTCCAAAGCCACAATTTCTGTATAAGCTTTGTTTTTCTTTTTGTCTCTTTCGTAGGACAAAAGATGCTGAGCCTGTGATAGGAAAGGAGATTCAGGTTACTGTCTGCAACGAGGAGAAAGTTGTCTGTGGAGTAACGAAGCACACAACCTGTGCAGATATGATTCAGGCTTTGCTGGAGGATCACAAGTCAGTCCCAGAGAGCAAGCGGCTCCTGCACGGGGAACCCAAGGACTTCTGTCTCGTTGAGCGGTGGAAGGGTTTTGAGAGAGCCTTGCCTCCTCTCACCAGAATCCTGAGACTCTGGTATGCCTGGGGTGACCAGAGACCCTTCATCCAGTTTATTCTAGTCAAAACCAGCGATTTTGTGCCTCAGCCCACCAAGAAGGGTGGAAAGTCCAAGGGGGCCAAGCCAAAGCGATGGGAGCACGGTCGCCCTCAGTACACCCAGTCTCTGCCAGTGGAGAGGCAAAAGCGCATGGTGAAGAAAGCTTTCCGGAAGCTGGAAAAGCTTCACAAGGAGAGCAAGAGCTCCCCGGGTGCTGATGAGATAGACCGGATGGTGCAGCTTATTCTCAACCAGGACCACACCATCCGGGAGCAGATCCAAAGCATGAGGGAGCTGGATTTGGAGATCGAGCAGTGTGAGCTGCAAGTGCAGAAGGAAGCTGAGCCTGAGGGTTCGCTGGCTCAGGCATGTGGTCAGAGCTTGGAGGTGCACAGCGACGAGCAGATGCTGGAGTACCTGTACACCAGCGATGGAGTCGAACAGCTTGAACTGCAGGTTCACAGGCACCAGGAGCTCATTCTCCAGCTGTCCCGGGATATTGACGCTGAGCTAAGGAGGGCCAACTTCCCTCTGAGCCAATATGAGGACTGTGAACAGGAAGGCGCTGTTGCTGCTTCCTGGATCCCCTTGGAGACAGATGAATCATTCTACACCGCTGAACTCGAGAGGTTGAAGGATGAGCTGAAGCACAGCCTCTTCACTGGTGTGTCCCTTCACAACCAAGCTGCAGAAATAGACAAGCAGCTTAAGTACTATGGCGCTACACTGGTCTCCAAGGATCAGGAGTGCTGGCAGCTGGCTGCCCAGCTGAGCTCATTGCAAATTGAGGACGGAGGAGAGGAGGAGAAGTCTAGTCCTGTCCCTCTGAAAAGTGAGACTCCGTGCAGCGTCTCACAGACTGTGAAACTCAAACATAGCCTGTCCCCTCTAGACATTACAGACACAGACTCAGACACTGGGATTAGCTCCACACACAGTCAGGACTCGCTGTCACCATGTCTCGACTTCCCTCCCCCACTGGACACAGACGTTTGAACAACCCAGTTGACCCTGCAATTTAATGTTCTGTATGCACTAACCCCTGTTTGTGCCTGTCACGTGTTATCGTTACATTTTAGTCACAGAGCTAAGGATAGTGTTTTCTCAAAGATGAATCCCAGGCAATCTTTTATGAAGCATTAAGGTCATTTAACTGGAGCTGAAACAATTAGTTGATTGATTGAAATAATTTATATAAAAATAATTGTGGATTATTTTCATTTTTTGAGCAGAAATGCCAAACATTCTCTGGTTTCAGCTTCTGGGACTCAAATGTAATGATAATACATGCAAGGTACAAAACAGGAGCTATGTATGCACCAACTACAGTCCATCACTGTTTATGACGGCTGGGTTTCCCGACTGTACATTTTTGCCCCCAAAGAAGCAAAGACTATGTCCTTAGCACATGTATGTCTAAGGTGTAACAGGCGTAGTTAATTAAAAGCGTTTGGTGTTTTTGTTAATTTCTTAATAATGGTGAATGTAAGCTTCTTTCCATTCTTAAAGTTCTCAAGCTATTTATGAAGCTGCACTTCTTTGTACACACTTATAAGTCTATTAACAATGTTTTATATTAAAACAAATAGCTTACTGTTTTGGATGTAGAATTTAAGATTGGTTAAAAATTTAACATTCCTCTCGACTACACTGTAAATATACTGCTGTAACCACTGTAAATGACTGTTGTTATGACACAGGCACAATTTGTGAAGACAATTTGATAAAAAAATAACTGAGATAAAAACATATTTATTTATCATGTAATTGTATTTTACAGATGAGATTTTATTATGACCGTTTCCCCTCTGAGGCAATAATCTCACACATGATATTCAGGGCCAAAATAACACAGATATTTGGGCTATATCTGTGTATGCTTAAAAACAAAAGCTATGATGAAGTAAAATGTACATTTCAACTTTGACAATAAACACTAATGCTGTAAATGTCAGAAAAAAGAGTAATCACTGGGTTGTTGAGGTTGTTGGTGCCAAGCATCGATGATTTAATTATTTGCTCCAGGTTGTTAAATAGCAACAGTGCTGCTGTTCTAGGAGGTGTTAATGCTAAAACCACAAGGAAAAAAAACAACTCAAGGTGCCAAAAACACAGAATTGACTTTCATAGATTCCACAAAGTTCTGAGTCACCAGAGAGAAATGACACAGCGAGTACAGAGCCCCTTTCCAGTCACTGCAGCATATAATCAGACAAGATGGTCGCCAGGCAAGCACAAACAACGGCGAGCACTCTTCTCTTGTCAAGGTACTGCTGACAGACTAACACTTTGTACTTGGGGCAGAGCGAGGCTGGTTGCTGGAAAAGCAGAGGATATCTATTTCACACACTAATTGCCTAACCCCCCCACCCTCCTCCTCCTTCACCGCTTCAAGCCACTAAGTAACTCCACCAAGCATGAAAGGCCAGAGATCTTATACTGTGAACAATCTTGCACCGGTGCCTCACACTTGTTGATGAAACGGGGGTTTATTACGGTACTTGTAGCATGTTCTGTTTCACCAACAGGCACACAAGGTGGGATGTAAAGGCATTTTGTGGAATTTATATTCTAATGCAAATCCAACAACTCAAGACCGATCTTGAGTTGGTGCAAGGAATGTTGAATAGCTGAGCCTGTTGTTCAACCAGAAGCCAGGTGGATGCAGAGAGTTCTGTCGCTTGGATCTAAGGTTTAACAGTCAGTAGTCTTTATTGAAAGTTTAGGCCATCTGGGAGAATTTGGTGCAGCAAGAAGAACTATTTCACTGGTATTTGAGGGCAGATGCCAGTGTTTTGTGCCAGTTGTTCAAGGCATTCTTCAGGCACTACATAGATAATCAATTTGTTTTTATTATTTCCACTGTGATGAAGACCATGGGGTCAAAACCAGTCAAAGCTTTAAACCATTTGATATTTTCAACTAAATAAAATATTTTTATATTGGCTTTGTCCAAGAGTGCCTGAATGTTACATTTTATGCAACTTTTGTGCAACCATTGTTCTCATCTTCAAAAGCACCTCCAGGCAACCTTGATTCACCGCATGTAAAACTGATTGAGTACTTGGCTTTGCACTCTTTTTGTGTTTGGAGGACAATATTTTTAAACTGGACCTGGACTATTAGTGTTTCCACCAGATTTTTAAGGGCACATGGAGACCTTAACAACCAGTGACAAACTCAGTTCACCTCATTATTTTATCAGCAGACATGTTGAGGCACCTGCCGTTCTCAAATGGCAGTAAATGATGGAATGAATTTGGCTCGGGTTTTTCAAGAGTAAGGACCTCCCTGCTCTTCTTCTCATATATTAGTTGCTGTTAAGACAGCTGTGCACCAAAAGAAGTTTAACAAAGCACAGGGTGTAATATTTCCAATCGTTGGCAGATTGTAAAAGCCACAGAAACAGGACAGTACAATTCTCCACTATTCAGTCTTTGGAATAGTCTTGGCCTTTAAATGACAATTTTTTTTAAACATACTTTGTCCCCAAACTAATATATAGTATTTGCAAAGCCAGTAAAATCATTACTATTTCCACGGGTGTTTCCCTGCTGCAGTGTGACTTCACTTCCCAGTTTCAGGGAGGCAGCAGGCTCAGGTAATGTTTACCTCCTCCTCTCTCTGCTGCAGATCAGCAATTCAAAGACTTGCCAGCTCGCAAGCGTGTTTGCCGACAACAATAATTACACAGACCAAAATGACAATTAGGCTGACTGCAAACCTGTCTTTGTTCAGCCCTCCCAGTTACGATGACTGGCCAGCTTAAGTAAACCATAATTTGTTATCAGCTGTGGTTCCAATGCTGAAGATGAAAAGCTGAAATTTTAAAACAGTATACAGTATGTTTTTAGCTAGAAAAATATTTCAAGATATGTTATGGACTGAGACAAGCTGTTTTCAAAGAGACTGATACATTTATCTTATGCTGTGTTATTTTCCCAACGTTTGCTGTACCCCTATCTTTTTGCACAGACCTTTGTAGGAAGCAGTGAGATAAGAGTCAGGAAGACATGACGCAAACGCTACTGTACGTAGTCGTGTGTTTGATCTGGTCGGGCAGCTTTCACTATCAGTAAGGGACAAGCCGTAATTGGCAATTAACACATTTCAACAGCCTTTAGTTAGCACCATCTTGCACTATTTGGGGGATTTTATTTTTTTTATTTTTTTTTATCAGTAAAGAAAAGGTATTTTGTCTGACCCTTTGAATGTTATGTCTTAGAACATACTAAATAGAACACACAAAATAAAATCATACAATCAGTTGGTTTAAAGATGTAATTAACTATAATTAGAGCTACCACTCTGTCATTTTACATCCCAATTTATGGATATATTTATTATCAAAAGTCTTTGAAGGGCAATTGAGGAGAGAAAAAAAAGCTTCATTTTTATTTTCCCAGGTGCTCCTCTACACTCAGGTGAAAAAAAGCACATTTAACACCTGAGATTAAAATTCCAACAAGTACATTTGGCTCCAATATTTGAATGCTGTAAATACGCAGATCAACCGATCGCATCTGAAAGTTTGAAAAGCAATTTGCAAGTTCTTATTGGTGAAGAAAGATTCATTACTTGATACAAACTGTACTGTTTTGAGACTCAAACTGAATTCTCATATGTTTCATCAGTCTCTCTTTTCACTGAGGTAACACTGTAAATGAAACACATTCAAGATACATAAAAGCTGGATGACATTTGGAAAACCACTGAACACCATCTGATAAAAAGGTTTGAGGTTTATGGATGACAGTGAGACAAAACAACTGTTGTTGTCTGGGAGTTTTTGGAGTCCAGTCACTAATTGTTCACGTTAACCAAATCCAAACTGCCACCCAGTGTTCGGTGGCTCTTATAGTGAAGTCAGATAGTTCTTCCTTTTTGACTTCACACGCTATGTTTTTCAGGAGAAACATACATCACCTTGAGCATGTGCCAAAAATGCTGCACAGCGTCTGTGTTTGGTGGTGTTCCCACAACACGCCCAACAGTAAATTTTATGTGATCGTGTGTTTATTCTATGATTATGCCGAAAGCAAAAATCAATCTTGCTACTCCTTCTTGCATTAATGCATGTAATCTTCATCTCCCAACATTTACTAAACTGAGAATGCAGCGCTGAATTTGTTGGCAGAGAGTTAGGATGGCATAGGACAAGAAAGCGTAAACATTATTCCTGACGTTAAATGATGTTCATGCAGTGGCCCTGCTATGGTCCCATCAGCCAATCTCAGTCACATCTGCATTCAAGTTGGACGAGTCAGGGCTTGTCAAAGTAGTTCAAGGGCCTTGGGCTTAATTGTCTCAATCAAAGCACATTTGGAGTGCCACCCCGTCCAAGAGGCATGAATCATTTGATAAAAGAGCCGAAAGGAGCAATAAACTGTCAATGCTGCCAGGCAGCAACAAGAGAGCAAACAGGGAAAAGTGAGAGTGGGTGTGTGTTTTGTAGATGGTGGTAAACCTGCTGGCTGCCGTTTTAAAGACGGGAAATTTTAGAAATATGATCTAGGTCGTGAGGTTTCTTACATTATTGTACATAAAATAATGTGCTCACCAATTCAGATTAAATTATCAAAATAAATGCCCTCTGTGCAAATCCAAACATCAAATGCTCGCTCATTAATCCTCGCACAACCACCTCCTTCCCTCCCTGCCAGCTTAAGCAAACACATTTCATTTTGGCATGGATGTTAATTTTCCTCTTTATCAACACTGCTGTCCTGGCTGAGGCTGTTTGCTTTTCTACAGGTGCTCCTCGCTCCTCCGTCACGCAGCCTTTCATTACGAGAGACACTTGTTGTTCAGACAGACAGTCAGATGCAGACAGAGACTGGGAAGATCAGTCTGTTCAGACGGAGAGAGGCAGAAACAAAGCAAGGAATGACTCTTGTGAAGTTTGACGTATTTTTCATATAAATATATAAAAATATTTCTTTGACACAAAGCTGAACTGGAAGCCGAAATAATCTGGCTTTGCCCATTAAGATTTAATTCTTCCATCCAAACAGACCCACAAGTTTCTTTGGCTAAATGACGTTACGTTAATGTCCAGTGAAAATTGCTAAGAGAATAAAGAGGAAGCCTATACAATGAAGCCGTCACTGCAGCTAAAAACACTAACAACCTTCAAAAGCACCTTCAAAATGGAACTTATTTTTTTATATGACCAATCAGGTTAACATTATGCTTGCCATTCAGTTGTTTATTTGTGTTGTCAGTTTCCTGTAATAACATAATTCTTATGATTGTTGCTTGTTCGCTTTTTCAAATTGCTGAATGCTTTTGTGTTTTCTGTATTTTGACATCACGCTGAGGAACAAGACATTAGTAGATAATAAAGGCAATTTCCATGTGCTCAGATTGGTTGGTATATATTGTGACCTATTTTGAGAGTAAAACAAATCTGCAGATATCAGTACAGTGACTCATTTGTATGGACTCAAATGATGGCACCATCGCCGCCAGGTGTATAGGTTAACCATTTAGCCTTGTTGATCTTTAAAGGTCACTCTTGCTAAGCTATCACTATTGACGTAAGACATTCAGCTGGCTTACATGTACTATAAAAGCCATAGTCATCAATGAAAAAAAAAGACAGATGTATTATCCAGGGCGCCTGGGTGGAGCACAGTAAAGAAAAAGAAAAAAAAGCACTCACCCAGCATGAACTTTTGCGTGTCACATGATTGTCCACATCCATTGCAGGAGAAAGTGGGAGCACATAAAGACAAACACGGTTACATTTCATTTTGTTTGCACTTCCTGTTATTTTTATTCCATTTTTGTCATTCCATTACCAAATCTGTCCTGCATAAAACTAGTTCTCGGGCTCTCGGAGCAGAATTAGGTATTGAGTCCAGATCAGCTGCATGAAAATTTTCACCAGAATCATGATGAACATGAATTCGGACTCTCAACATTATGTAAGTTTACTTTGTTTTGAGGGACAAATGAGTTTAAAAATGTTTTTTTCATAACAAAAACTCAAAGGAGTTATGGTAACAACCATCATGACCTAAAGTAATGACATACTTGGATATTATTTATATTGATTGATGGGGACAAATGATTTGTATGAAATGATGGATGTTAACATGTCTCCCTGCCTCTCCGTCAACAGTTATGGCTATACGGTCAGCATTCAAATATTCTTAATGGGGTGCGCTGATTTTACACAAATTGAGGGCATTTAATTCAGTTTATTTGACATAAGGAGTACTAGTCAGCCTGTTAAAACCATCACACAGTATAGGGTTCAAGGGTTCATTTAGTAGTCATTTTACAACACAAAGTTGTATAATGAAATTTACATTTGTAGTCCCTTTTTGCCACACACACACACACACAAAAACACAGAACAAAACATTACAAAAAACTGTTAATTTTGATGGAGTGCAGGGGATCTAAATCCAACAGCCTGAGGAAAGAAGCTGCTCTGGAGTCTGGTGGTACGGCAGCAGATACTTCTGCACCTCTTGCCAGACAGCAGCAGGGTCAACAGGCTGTGGCTGACGTGGTATTGTCTTTTAGTATCCTTTGGGCTCTACGCAGGCACCTCACTTCACTGATATCACTAATGCTCAGTAGATGGGAACCAATGATGTTCTGGGCAGGTTTTAATCACCTGCTGCAGAGCCCTCCTGTCCTGGTTCCGTGAACAAACCATGCCAATTTGTAATGTTTCTAGTCAGTGTGCTTTCTATTGCTCCTCTGTAATGTCTTGTTTGGCTTTGGAGAAGCTTTGTCAAGTCTGAGAGGTTATCTCGGTTTGTAGATTCCAGAAAAAAAATTGTAAAGTGTTTGTTACAAATAGGAGGTGTGGAGTTTGAAAGACATGGCAGGGAGAGTCTAGCTAAAATATGCATTATGGGAAGGGTAGGATCGAATGTTTTTGGAGCTTGACCCGCATTTGGGACTAAAGTTCAGAAGATCTCCATGAATTTTGACCTTTTTTTTGGTATCTTGTGAGTCCTCCAGCTTTATTCAACCCTCAGAGTACTCTTAACTAATTGCATGCATTAAAAAGGATTCTATTTTACTTTACTGTTTTAATTTGTTCAGCACAAAAGGTAGCATCAACAAAAAGAAGGAAGGTAGAAAGGAAAAATTACGATTCACACAGCAGTCCACAATGTCTAACCTCTTTTATTTCTATGAAACACAAAGGTACTTTCTTCAAGTCCATTTCATACACAGCAGGCTACATGGAGATGATGGTATTTGCTGTCCCTGTTGAGGACAAGGACCATGTCTACCATCTTTCTCTGATTGCCTTAGCTGTGGCGCTCTGATTAGCTACTTAAGTAAACATGGAATTCATTTATGTTGCTTCACCTCTTCACAAACCTGCCATGTGACCTCTACGCTCCTCAACACTTCCTCTGCGGTTCTTTCCATCCTTCATTCTCCAGAGTAGGATTCCTGATTAGGTCTGTTTTCATGTGGTTTACAGTTTTCCACAGTGTGTAATCAGCTGGTGAGTCGTGACCTTGCCGTGTTGAGGA
This sequence comes from Oplegnathus fasciatus, assembly GCA_003416845.1. Taxonomy (NCBI): domain Eukaryota; kingdom Metazoa; phylum Chordata; class Actinopteri; order Centrarchiformes; family Oplegnathidae; genus Oplegnathus; species Oplegnathus fasciatus. The sequence continues at coordinate 801,219 of NTHP01000033.1, forward strand.
AGATGTTAAATTCACGGGGGGTCACAATCCACCACCTGTAAGAGGAGGAGAAAGGAAATACATATAGATTACACATGAAACCTGTTCTGTGTTTGTTGCTTGCGTGTCTTTCCATGACGTACATTCTGTACTGGTGGAAATTGGATTTTGTTCTCTATCGGGAATATAAAAACCAGTGTAGATGCTACAGTATCTCCAAGAGCAACAGCCTCTTTTCCTCTCACATTCATTCCTCTTATGGAAGCCACTGTGATGAGTCAACTCTAGTTTTCATCCGATTAGTGTTGGTTTTATATTATAGCATTGGTCATTTGAACTTCAAGAGTCTGTGCAGTCAGGTTAATCAAGCTAATAAGATCACTGCAGTAAGTCTGGTCTGTCTCTTGGACATACAGTACATTTAAAAATCAGATCCTCAGAAAGTAAATACAATAGTTAGTTGTACTGTAACAAAGGGAGTTTGGGCTTCACTCATTTCTTGACTTCTTACTGCAAACCATTGACTACTCATTGACTGTTTTTAATCACCTGATGTTGGACTTAAGGTTTGATACCCGGTCATACACAAATGACACCCATGCAGCCACAAATACTTAATACATTTTTGTGATAAGTACTGAAAGCAACCCACTCGCATCCAAAGGCATACAAATAACATGGGTTTTACAATGTGAAAATACGTGCAATGTGTACGCCAAAGTCCAATTTTGCGTGCATTTCATACGCCTGTCATCTGACACCATGTCAGGTGACGTAGTATAAAGAGCAAATTCACAAAAGTTTGTGGCTAGGGTGGATGGATGGGTCAAACAAACAGGACTTTCACCCAGGAGAGCACAGTTCATGTCCTGTGTGAACCAAAAGTCAACATTGGCTTTTTTGTTGTTACGTACATTAGTTTACTGACATAAGTAACGTTGTCATTTAAACCCAAACCATGACGTTTTCCTAAACCTAACCAAGTACTTTTAGTGCCTAAACACATAGTATTTGGATGTATCCACTCTCCACAGAAGTGAATGGTAAGGATTGGCGCATCACCTGCACGCAAAAGTAGACTTTGGCGTATGTACTGGACGCTATTTCAAAATGTAAATGTTGTGTTATTTGTACACATATTGAAGAGACCATGTTGATTGAAAGATAGCATTGAATGCTTGCTCAGCTTTGTAATCTTGTATTTTCTTGATCAAATAGTGCCCATTTTAAACCATTTTATTTAGATAAAGTTGTTGTTGTATGGCTGGTAACGGTAGACAACTTTTAGAGAACTTTAACTTTAATTAAATTAAAAAGAATATTTCTCAAAGTGAGGTATCAGAAAAGGTATCGTAGTTTGGAAAAATCTCAAATGATACCCAGCCCTACTTTTAGAAATGTATTTAGTCGTGTTTTTGTAAGATCTTAATGATTTTACTTCGGCCTTTGTCTCCAACACGAATTGTCCACAACAGCCAAGTCAGAAGACAAAACATATTCAAAGTTATACTGAGTTCATGTGTGGAGGGCATCTGTAGACGTACTGTCAACAGCCATGAATTCACCACGTTTCACCAAAAGTTTTACATGTTCCTCTCCCGCACATATACTATGTACCTACAGCAACACGCACATGCAAAAACATTCTTTTCATATTCTACGAAATAAGATGTAGCAAAATAACAAACAAAACATCTTAAGAGTAACTTGGCCGTAAAAATGCTGCGAGCTTAGCTTGTCTTGAGTGTAGCGACATTAAGATATTCCTCTTAAAACATCTCTCAGGAGAAAGGAGACTTTGAAGAAAAAGCATGGCTCGGAGAAGGTTTGAAGTGGCAGACTACTGAAGACCGACATGCTCTGTGTTAGATCTGCTATGCCTTTGATGGTGGGCAAGAGGCTCTCTTGTTTCCTGTGCCATGTCGAGGCTAGATGACAGCACTAATCTAGACGCACTTCCCCTCCAGAGCTGGCACTTTGAAGACCCCAGTCTGTTTGTGAGATTAATATGATTTGGGGCGAATTTCCTGAGCGGGGTCCTGTCACTGGTGCAAACACAGCCAACGAACCTGCACATACAGTACCATACTGTACACACACTCATGCACATATACTGCACACACACACAGACAGTCCAGTGCATGCACAAAAACAGAAAATACACACACCCATTTTTATAACCCGCAACCCACAGCCGCTGTGTCTTTCACCGCTTGTCGCCATGGTAACTGAAAGCACACTCGGCTCCTTGGCAGTTGACCCTATCTCTGTTTTTTAAAAAGGTGCAAAAGTCCCTGCAGAAAAATCTCAGCAACCTTGTTTCCTGTTACATCCACTGTAGCCAAAGTTTCTCTCTGTTCCCTGCTGTCAATCTCGAGTTAGAAATTAGTTTATAGTCCTGTTTATCATAAAGATGCAATATTTTCTAAAGTGAATTTCTCGGAAATGAGATGAGATGTGCTGGAATTCATGTTCATTTCAATTCATCTGTTTTGTTTTGCAGTCTCTGCTTTTCTGTCTATCTTGACAGGCAGAGAGGCTGCATTGGATTTACAGCAGACATTGAGGTTGTGTTGACTTTGACACAAAAGAGAGCTGCATTCCTCTGGCTCTGGATGTATGACGGAGCAGGGCCTGGCCTGGTGGGCTGGGGTCTCTTTCCAGTCACTCCTGTGCACTCATGGGTAGTGGCTTCCTGTGATGTTTCCTGTCAAAAAGGGGCTTTCAGGGCAGCAGTTATAGCCTTGTGGGAGGAACGTGAAAGAAACCTAATGAGCTGGCTACAGACCCAGGCTCACAAGTATTTGCACATAGTCATTTTTATGGTTTGTTATTGTCTAAAGATATGCGCAATCTGTGGGAAAATGCAATGAATGTCAGAAAGTAGTAAAGTGTTATCTATTACTTCAAACCAATTCAAACAAATTGTTTTCACTATAACTACTAATATTTAAAATACTGAAGCACTTTTGTGCATTTGAAAATACAGTACGACTTTCTGGGAAACACACCACATAATGATTGTTATCCAGACAAATCAGGACCAATGTGTGTCTCTCAGATTTAAGGCATTATAATCATTCAGTCATTTACCATCCCAGTCTGACTGTCAGATGCAGCATGTGCTACTGTAGCATTATGATGCGTGGCAGTTTGGACTTTGTGCTCCACTACTGTCTGTGGTAATTTATGTATTAACAAAACAGTTCATATAATATACCAACATTTTGGGAATTAAAGTAAATTACAAACCGTATAGTCCCAGTCAAAATAAGGAACAGTAGTTGCATCCTCTGAAGGAAGGACAAGCTTAGTGTTCAGGCATCTCGCAGAATTTCCTTGGTATGATGGTGTTATCAGTAAACAAGACCCAAGAGTCTACGAATCTGTGTGCCTGTACTGAGGCACAGTGGTGCTTCAAGCTAAATGCTAATGTCAGCATGTCTGCTCACAATGACAATGCTAACATGCTGATGATTAGCAGTTACCATCTTGTTTTAGCGTGTTAGCATGGTAGTACAGCTGAGGCCGTGTTGGACAAATTAAAATTTTGTCCCAACGATGCGGCTAGATGAAAAGTTAAGAGATCACTGAAGTCACTACAGTTCATCCTGTTGGGAACATGAATGTCTGAACCAAATTTCATGGCAATCTTTATGCTGTACATTAAATATCAGGGGATCAACAACTATTGGGGTTCATCCTCCATCCTCCAAAAATGGATGTTCATACCAAATTTCTTGGCAATCCAGTCAATAATTGTCAAGACAGCTACTAAAAAACAAAAATGCTGACGTCATGGTGTACAAAATTTCATGGCAATCTAATAATTTTAGATATTTCAGTCTGGATCAAATTGGTGGACTGAGAGCCATGCCACTAGCATTGCTAAAAATACATATATGTATTAGCAACATATTGTAAATTGTGTGCTAAACTTGCATGAGAATTAGCAGCTAACACCTATTTTAGAAGTTGATTGATGGTCCTATAGTGGTACACAGCTAGAAAAGCACTGGTATTCTAACTCTTTAATTTTTTTTTTCTTGTACCTGTTTGGTTGTATATTGGTGGCCAAAAGACTTCTGACATTTGTGTCTAAATGAGAGCGTTGAATTAGAAAAGCTTGAGGTGGATTTTATTCTTTTTTCATAGTGCAAATTTTCACAAGGAAAACTTGTGAACCAAACTCTGCAAACTCTCTGTGTATATACTGTAGGCTGATTTAGG
>NTHP01000033.1:805432-816913 GCA_003416845.1 Oplegnathus fasciatus
AAAAAAAAAAAAATTAGACTTGGTGGGCACACTCCTGAGACTGGTAGCAGGCGGCACAGGGAATAAGGGAAGTGGTGTGTTTGTGCAGAGAAAGAGGTCAGCGCTCACAATGGAGCCTGGCTATATGTTGCCGGACGGGGGGCATTGTAAATCAGTCACACACACACACACTTAGACACTTCAGAGTAGCCTATACAGAGAGTCTTTTATTCTGTTAAACCATAGAAACTCTTTCCACAGAAAATGAGATACAGAGATACAGTAGTCTTGTGTTTCAGTTCAAAGCTTTTTGAAATATACTGTGGAACACTAATTTGTTGCTCTCTCCTGCATTTTCCTTCTCTTCCTCACTCACACAACCACACTACAAACTTTTACTGAACGGCCACAATATCTTCAGCCTCTCAAGTGTCTCAAGGTGCAAAACTAATTTCTGAGCGCATGACCCCAGCCTAAACTAAACTGAGATACAGGATGCACCCACCAGGGATAAAATTTAATTAGCAGTCTTTGCTCACTCTATTCAAACTAAAACAAATACCAGGTTGGCTTTGCTCTCAAAATGTATTTCAGAAAGATTAGCTGTGAGAATGTTTATGATCAAACCTGTGAAAATCTCCATTACCCGAGGTATGCTGCCAAAAAAGTTGCACTTGAGTTGCACATGATCAACAACACAAGCAGCCAGTGTAACACATGTAACAATACCCACTCGCTTGTATGTTTTTTCAGAATGAATATATGCCATTTTGGAATAAAAAGTCCACACACTGCCTTTCATTTTAGCTAAACTGCTAAAAAAAAATGCATGTGAAAATGCAAAGCTTTTTGGAGGCTTTAAATGCCATATTTGAACTTTCTTTGCATCAGGGGTTTAATACATTCAGCACAGCGTACTGTTGAAACTTCATGTTTGCCTTTTGCTCTGCAAACTCATTTATGAAAATGGGCTTTAGCTGAAATTATTTTACCTCACCAAACTTGGGAGAAAAAATATGCTGCATACCAAAAGTTTGTGTTTTTCTTCCTGTGGGTGTCAGGTGATTGACAGGAAACAGGTTATTCTAATGCAGCACTGATATGAAAACTGCCAACTCAGACAATAAAAAAGAGCTTCAAACCAAATGCATGATTCATGTTTACTGTGAGGGATTATCTCCATCTGTTTGTTGGTAAAAAGAAAAAACTCACAAAATATCAGACTGTGTGTGGACACCAGCAGGGAGAACGGTTGGTTAACCTTTAAACTGGTCTTACATGATGTTACACAGGTCAGGTCATCTCGTCTCTCCTTCAGTCTGGTGCTCAAGCATGTGACCACTAATCTGATTCATGCCATTTCACTGTCTTCTCATATCATGGACAGTGCTTCCTTTGTCTGTGCTGTACAATATATTATCATTAACCTCAATTAGAAATGCCTCAGACGCAATAAGGAGATCCAAACTATAATATGCATATCTAAAAATATATATGTTATGATGTCCAAGTCAAGAGAAAATGCTGATTTTACTAAGGTTTCTGTCATATGACAAGAGCTACAACAAAGTGCTGGTCTGTTAGTTGTGTTGGTTTGAGTGCCATTATCTTAATATTATTCAAAAACCCAGGTCAAAAACATTTTAACAAACCAGATCAAATAAGTTATTTCTCTAATGCAGTTAAAGTATTATGCACTTATTGTGACATAATAAAGTACTATAAATTATTGACAGGTGCACTGATACAAAACTCAAGACTATGAAAAACAAATCTCACACAGTCAGTCAGTCATAATCACTGTTTTTTTCCCCACAGGCATTAAAAAGAAGACATTTTAGTCAACCTCACAACAACACTTAATCGCATTTTTGCAATTTAAGACAGTATATGTTAACATCAATGTTACATCAAAACAATTCCAACATTTTTGCAATGTTATACGGTTGAATGTTTTTGAGATGGAAAAACGAGGAACCGGTGTCCCACTCACCACAACTCAACAACTACTGACGTCATGTCAACTCTGACGAATGATCTGCTCTACCTTTTCTACCTTCTGCCTCTGCAGATTGCAGTTTTTACCACTTGGTAGGCGCAGTATGTCAACAACATGTCCATTGTGTTTGAAAAAGGCTGTGCAGTTATGATGATTTGCTGATGATCCCTTTTCCCTTTACATCCCTAATTTACATCCTCTGTCTCTCCCAGCTGGCATGCTTTCAGCTGTGCTCACTCTCATAGCTGAATGCGACTTTACAGAAGCTACACATTTACTGCGTTTGGTTATGGAGGAAATGGAACCATTTGAAATCCACCTTTATGTTCACCTATTTCAGTCAGGCATTTCCTGCAACAGGCCTATGACATTTTTCTTTGACACAATGGGCTGAACTGGGCATTACCTTAGAACAACAGGGAATTAAATTAGCTCAGTAGAACAAGAAGTTCAACCTTGAAAAGCTGGAACATTGCATATGAGAGATAAGCAGCTTAGGGTGGAGTTCAAGCTAAAAGCAGTAGAACATGGACTTAATGACTATTTTGTGGCTGGTGGTATTATAAATATTTTCTTTGGGCTACTGTTGAATGTATTAATGCAATCTTAATCTATAGCACATTTATGATATATTTACATTAGAATCACCCTGTTCCCTGAAAAGCAAGAGTAAGTAGTAGTAAGTAAGTAAACTTTATTTATAAAGCGCCTTTCGAAACCAGAGTTACAAGGTGCTGTGTGCAAGAGCGTATGTGCTAGTGGCTCTGTGAGTGCTTTGAGCTAAATACTAACATCAGCATGCTAATATGCTTACAATGACAATGCTCACGCTGATGTTTAGCAGGTATAATGTTTAACCTTTCACCATCTTAGTTTAGTGTATTAGCATGCTAATTGGCAAAGTAATGGACAAATTAAAATTTTGGTGATGGCGCTAGATGAAGAGTCAGGGGATCACCAAAGAGATTTAAACTCATCCTGAGGGGAATATGGATGTCTGTACCAAATTTCATGGCAATCCATCCAGTACTTTCAGAGATATTTCACTCAAAACCACAATTTTTTCACGGTTGTGCCAAGAGGGAAAAGTCAGCGGATCACAAAGTCAATAGGATACATCCTCTACATACCCGATTGCTTGTAGAAAATTGCATGGCAATCCATCCAGTAGTAGATGAAATATTTCAGGCAGACCAACAGACCGTCCAGCCAACTAACAGACAGACCAAAATTGTCATCCATGAAGCCTAAAAATCTTCTGGTGCACAGGAAGTGATGCATTTTCATTCTGAGCTGGAGCATTACTTTGGAATATGAGTTCCTTTAATTCTCAGTTCAGAATCTTTAAAACAGTCATTACGCTGATGTCACAATACCGCCCACACTGTGTAAATGACAGGCGATGTCAAAGAACACAAACACAAAAGCAATGAAAGATTGTAATCAAAATGTCAGATTACTGTGGTGAATAAAAAGTTTGCACGGCCATTCAATTAAAAGTTTAAGGACCAAATGTCATGATTGTGTTAAAAGACTTTCATATCCCTTGTGATCTCGGCAAAAATCACGTCCTGGAAATTCTCTGCAGGAATGTGGGTTTTTTCCCTGTTAAATGTAGTGATGTCCTCAGTGTTTCCATTAGCTCTGACCGTCACATTAGTTCCCTCTCAAGGGAGACGTGGTATGTCGTAAACATCAAACCCTGCAGGACCGATGACATCGCTGCCTTTTCATGTCTGTTCATCCCCTCCCTTGGACTTCAGTCAAAACCTCTCGTCTTAATTATCACTTTGCTGAAGCCATTTCGCAGTGGAGATGAACACCCCCTGCAGACAGTAAACAAACAAGTGGGCTACTTTCATGAAGCATCATCGCAAAAGTTGATTGCTCCACAGAATTGGTCGCTGCCAACAGTAAACAGCAATTACTGCACCCGTGGCTTTTTATCTCTTTCATACATATAATTCAAGAGCTCCTTCTCCACAAAAGCTTCATTTGTATTAATGTGTCTGTAAATACAAATCTCAATGGCCTTTCCGAGTAGTTTATTATTGATTGCATATAATTTTAGAAACATCACGCCAGGGAAGTGTCAGAGAGGGTTAGAGAAGTTGGATAAACACATCCGGAAAAGTGAGAAAAACCATCCATGGTAGACAAAGCTAACTGTCCAAGAGACGTAAACACTTCCTCTGCCGGCCTGTACAGAACACAAAAGAGGAATTTAAACATTGGACTGACAATGCCAAACCCCCTTGACAGTAGAACAATATGAGCCAGCTGCCTGCTGGTGAACAATAGGTTTAAAACATAACCCTTTCCTGTTGCCAGAAAATCTCCTTATAGTCCCCTGAAACCTGTTTATCACAATGAGAGAGAGAAGAATTAAAACTGGAATGCTATCGCCCACGCTGATAACATGACAAGTAAACAGATTAATCTTAAGGAGATTTCTGGCAGAGAAGCCCTTTCTTACAGTGAGAAGTTTGGTTTCACTTTTACCTCTGTGTGCTCAGCCTTGAACATATTGTGTTGCTTAAAGCTCTCGCTCCAATAGCTTGATAAAGTTACCGTCTGCGGGCACAGAGGTGAAATTGCTACTTGAAGTGTTGTCAAACTCTCACTATGTTGATCAAATTCCTTTAAATGTATAACGCTGTGTATTTTGTATACTTTTAATGTAGGCATTGAATAAACATCTTGCTTTGTCACTAAAACAGAATTAATCAAGAGGCACCAGTTGCATATATTGCATATGTGGCAATTGCTTAATGCTTTCTAGTATAATAGGAGGAAATGGCAAAGACGCCACACCTACAGAAATTTGGCAAGCTATCATAGAAAGACTACGGAAGCCGAGAACGGCCGTGCTTGCAATTATTTTTTTCATGGCATTATCTCGAGATCACGAGTTAATTAGGTATCGAGATAATAAAGCTCATTTTCTCGTGATAACGAGTTCATTTATCTTGTTATCTCGAAAAAACTAAAGGCAGATTTCTCAAGATAACAACATAATTTATCAAGAGAAAATGACTTGTTTTCTCAAGATCACAATCCAGATAATTATGGAGAACTCCAAAATGAGTGCCTGGTTCATTTGATCACACCTGATTTCAGCCTTCAAGATCACTGTTATGACTGTCAGGGATGATCCATGACCGAACAGTAAGTCGAGGCATAAATGTGTAGTTTTGCTTCTGCAAACTGACAGACAAAGACAAATGAGAAATGTCTTTGCAGCATTAATTTGATAACACACCAGATAATGGGATGTCCAATCTCTGCTGTTGTCAGACAGCTCATAATAGAGGAACATGACGTCTTACCACTAATCTAGGAAACCAGAGATTGTGCTGCTTTACAAAAATGTCTTGGGACTTTATTGATGTCAGACACATAAGGAGGAGCTCCACATGCAGTCCAGTTCAACTAACTCAAATAATGTTGGCACTCTGCCTGTGAAATAAAATTGCTAATGAGAGACTGTCCACCACATGTGTTTTCACCTCTCACTCTCACATTGTCTTTGCTCTGCTTTCTTTGGCTGGAGTGCAGCCTGATGCTGCTGCGCTTTGGGATATGATGTCAGGACGGACGTACGGAGCACCTGTTGATTTACGCACAAAGGCAGGGAGCGAGCTGATAGGTTCACGACCCCTACCAGCCGTTATGTGGTCCTGCTGCCTCATACATACATACACCCACTGTATGTAACCACTTTGGCGGAGTGAAGCACCTCTCTGTAGCGATAGGCAACATTAAAGAGTGGCAACTGCAGTCCTCCTTCAGTCTTTTCACATACACACAAACACTGCAGACACACTCCCTCAGTAATCAGAGGAAGCTGGTAGCAGAGGTGCTTTGATTCCAACAGGAAACACCCTCCATTGTTCTTCACTGGTAGCTAACCCACACCCACAGACTGGCCTCACATTAAAACGTCATTTTTACACCATCCTTCATTGCTGTGACAAGCATCTGTGCCTTAATATAGCCCTAGTTTTCCCATTTTGCATTCCATTTCCATTTTAGGCATTTAGCTGACACTATAAAAACAAACCAGCTTTATTGAGATGCCGCTGGTATGAGTTCAGTGTCTTGGGGCATTTAAAATTTAATTTTGATGCAAATTTGGCTGTGGTGTTTACCTAAACTTTGTTTTTTAAACAGGTAGTAATCTTGTCATTATTCTTTTTCTTTTTGTTGAAGTATGCCCTGTAATGTCAAAGCAGAGAGAACCAAATATTTTTCGTATATCATCTCCAAACATGCCCATAGACCCAATGTTTTATTTAATACAATAAAAACACTACTCAACCCTGTAGTCACAAATTATCACAAAGCAACACCATACCTGAATATTTCCAAAAATCCTTTATTAGCAAAATTGACGGTATACGATCGCAGATCTCACCGCCCACCTTTGCTCCGTCAGAGTTAAGCTCATGCTCCTCAGTTCTCAGCGACTTTGAACTGATCTCTCTCTCTCTTCTTTGACACATATTATTTCACCTACAAAACCTACTTCATGTCCCTTAGACATTATTCCCTCGCTCCTACTTAAGGAAGTGCTGGACACTGTTGGGCCTAGTATTTTATCAATAATTAATAGCTTTCTGGTCAATGGCTATGTCCCAGCTTGCTTTAAAATTGCTTTTATTCACCCTCTGATCAAAAAACCAACCTTAGATCCATCTGTTCCCAATAATTACCGACCGATCTCAAAGCTTTCGTTTCTATCCAAAATTCTTGAAAAAGTTGTTTTCTCTCAACTCACCTCCTTCTTGCACAAATTCAGCATACTGGACAAATTAAATTTCAGTCAGGTTTTAGGACACTCCATAGCACAGAGTCCACTCTTTTGAAGGTGACAAATTATTTGTTCTTGTCATCAGATTCAGGAAATTACACTATTTTAATTATTTTAGATCTTTCAGCTGCCTTCAACACTGTCGATCACTCCATCCTCTTGGACCGCCTTAAACATGTTGTAGGCATTCAAGGACAGGCCCTTCAGTGGTTTGCCTCCAAGACCGATCAGCCACTGTTAGAATGAATAATATGTCCTCTTCCTCTGCACCCATCTCCTGTGGAATACCACAAGGCGCCATATTAGGCCCCATTTTATTTTCACTATATACGCTTCCTTTGGGGTCTATTTTCAGAAAATATAATATCTCAACCATTGTTATGCTGACGACACCCAGCTGTACCTCCCGCTGAAATCTTGTGATCCATATAGTGTTAACTCACTTCTTAACTGCATCTGACCCGCAACCACAATCAATGCTCTCGGGCCTCTGTCGTTGAATGTAAAGTCCCAGGCAAGAAATCTTGGTGTTATATTTGATTCTGGTCTAAAAATTTGATAAACAAATCAACTCAGTCGTCAGCACTAGCTTCTTCCATCGGAGATCACTTGCAAAATTAAAATCATTTCTGTCCGTTAAAGATTTGGAGACTACAGTTCACGCTTTTATTTCCTCTCACCTCGACTACTGCAATTCTCTCTATGTAGGAATCAGTCAGTCAGCCCTATGTCGCCTGCAACTGGTTCAAAATACAGCAGCGAGATTCCTCACTGGTACCAAGAAGAGAGACCGCATCTCCCCAGTACTGGCCTCTCTTCACTGGCTACCAGTGAAGTACAGAATTGATTTTAAGATTCTTTTATTCGTTTTTAAAGCACTGCATGGACTCAACGTTTGTTGTTTTTAAATGTGCTCTATAAATAAACTGACTTGACTTGACTAATGTCCATGTTGTGTTGACAGCAGAAGATGGCACAGCAAAATTCATTCAAGTTCAAGTTCATTTGTCACATATAATCATACAGGGTATAATCATAGTTAAACGTATGACCGTAAATGGCAGCAGTGTTACCAGTTTAGTCACTGTATGCAAATAGTTGAGCAGTGACACCACGGATATGCAAATTAGCACTTGATGTCACCTAGCAACATGTAGTGACATCTTAAGCAAGCTCTCGCTACTTTCCATTTACTTTGAATAGTTGGTAACACTGATTGGCCGTTGTTGGACAGGTTGTTAACAGTTTATTCCATTGACTCCTGTCTCGACCACAACAAGCTGCAAGCCATGCCTCTTTTAATATGAAATGTAATGGGGCGACACAGCCAATGAGAGCTTCATTGTGGACTCGCTGTCCATTCTCACTTTGACAAAAACTTTGCAATTGATCGACAGCCAAATTCAGAGTTTCAAAGTTCACAAAAATGTAACACGATTTACTTAGCTTCTGAGGGTAAATCCAATTACTGCACAAATCACTTTAAAATTAGGCTACTGGATTTCAGTACAAAATTTCGCTGGTATAAATCTTGTTGCCAGTGGGCCCTTAGTGTAGGGGTGGGGGGGCAAATTAAGTTGCAATGCTTTGCATTCTTCAGGTTAGGGATATGTACTGTTTTGTGTATTTCTATATTGTTCAGCCTAAATAAAACAAAACAATTGATCATTTGATTCAAAATGAGCCATTTATTGTAGCTGTACAGCCCATTATGAAAATGTCTGTACTCAAATTCATTTGATATTATATTGCGATATGAAAAGAAACCCTTCTCAATGCAGACGCAATTCCACAGACTCGCTCTGAGACTTCCCTTTATAAATTAATTTACATAAATTAGGTGGCTCCCTTGTGCAAAAACACCACAATTTTTCACAGAATTTAATATACTGAAAAGGAATATCACAGTATGTTTCCATTTGCACTCCTCTCTTATCTTTAGTAGTTAGTCATCCTGAACACATCCTCCAGAGGTCTGGCCAATCACCAGCTTGATTCATCACATGAAGCTTGCAAGAGAGAGAGTGCCCACGCAGGCAACAGTTCCCACACTACAAAATCACATTCACATCACATTGTTGAATACCTCTCCAGTAACCTACATATACAATAAGTGGGTGAGTATGCTTCGTGGAAATTCAGCTTGTTTAAAATCTTAAATCAGCTGGAGGCGGCGGTAGATTTAAAGAAGTAGACATGACGAAGATGTAGCTGCTTAACCCCTTCAACATTCAGTTTTCCCTTTTTTTCTCCTTAAGAGCTTTAAGGTTGTCAGGCTTTGAAAAAAATCATTTTATAGTATTGTAAATATTCTGTATCTTTCACCAGCTCCTAATTGAGGATATGGAATATTCAAAACCAATTGCACCAATCCATCACATGGAAGTATTTTGTGTGCTGATGTCTTGTGCATCATTTTATACACATTTCCCCAAATGGTATCCTTGGAGACCTTGGGATCTCCACTAGAACTTTAAATAAAAATAAAATAAAAATACAGTTCTGTGGGTTTGATGAACGTTTCATTGCACAGCAGTTTGTAATGACTGATCCAGTGATCCAGTGCAGTGAAATATAAAAGTGAGGTGCAAGGGGTTAAAATTCTGGAGAAGTGGGATAAATTTGGCCAAGGCATGTCGACTGTTGAACTGTAAAATGCACTCCTCTCCCTAGCTCCCTAACTGAGGTAACCTTGATCAACACATTTAACCCCAGTCCAGCTAACTGTGTTTGTAGTGGGCAGTAAGAGAAGGTTTTAGACAAAAAAGCAACTCCAAAGAGCATTTAGTTTTAGTACTGATGTTTGTGGGTACGCCACAAAGTTATAGAGTCCTGCTTCAGCCCTTTAACTTTTGTCACTTCATTCAAACATGAACAGTGGTCATGGGTCTCTTTTGTACCTCTCGTCACTGATTGGCTAATTAGCCACACCTGGAGTGCCCACCAGAGTTAAGTTAAACCTCCACACTAGGTTAATTGAAGCTGCGGGAGGAGTGAATCAGCAGAAAATGAAGGGGTGGGGCCAAGAGCAAAGAGAAAGAGAAAAAGTGGAGGCACAGAAAGAACAACATACGACATTTTTTAGAAAGGTATTTTTAGATCAAACTGGTTCCTGAGTGGCTCTTCGCACAGACTGTTACACCTTCAGGCTACTTTCCCCACAGCTCAACCATGTTTGGTCAATGATCTTTGGTTTAAAACACAAACAGCATGCGGTTAGTGCATGAATATTGTCTCTTGTTGACAGATACCTGTATTTAAATAAATGAGGACACCTCTTGATAGAGCTGTATGTTTCTGGTGGATGTTTTTATCATAATTTTCTCCATCGTCTCTGACGTATGCTGTTGTTTTTATGTCTCTGGGGGGAAATATCACTTTAAATCACAGGTTGGAACGTACAACACAGTAGTCAGTCACAAATTTACATCCTGTTTTTTGTTTAAGATTGTAGAACAAAAAAGTGCAACACACAAAATGTTTTTCCCTCTGATATAAAAAGAGAAGTACACTTCTTCTTGTATTGACACAGTGGATGGACCAGTGTATGATTTGTGAAAATAATGTTGGCCTCACTGACACATCCAATTTTGAAACTGCATTCCACCAAACTGGTCCTATGTATCAAATATAAATCATATTGTGAAGCTGCAGAGAACAAGTAAGTGCAAAGGAGATAAAAACCACAAGAGAAAGTTCACTAAAGGGCAGATAGTCTAAGTTATCTTACAAACTTGTATTTTAAGCATGGTCGTGAATTTGTAGTTTTTATAATCATGTTTGTGATGTATGCTGCCTTGCTGTAATGTCAGAAAGCCACATTTGGGAAAACCCATTTAATGTTCTTTTGATTTGAGAGAACTCTGAATTTCCAACATTTCGAACCCCTCTGGAATGCAGAGATGCTTGCCCAAATATTAACAAACTCCACAAACACATCCCCAACATGCCTGACGGCCCTGCCTGGTGCCAAAGGAGGTCGTGTGATAGTTTTGTCTAAAGAAGTCTCTGTTCCTAATCTCTGTGAGACTGAAGAGTATCTGGTATCTGGTTCAAGGCCACGGCGTCTATAGGGGTGAAATGAGAGGTCTTGTTTTGACACCAGCTTGCTTTGTTCTTACTTATCTCTCCTTTCTGTTGCTAACCCCTACATACTGTCTGCCTGTGATGTCTAGGTGTAAGATAGCGGACCATCCAAACACACTCTGCTCATCTGAGAGGGTAGCAGAGCTTCCTTTGGGTAGTGATTTGTGAAAACATGCTGCTCAGTGCTTGTACCTTCCTTTTTTATTTTTTTTTACCTTGCAGCTTTTTGACAGTTAATGACAAACGTGCTGCCACCAATACAGAAAAAAGAAAAGATCCAGTCCAACAGGAGGAGGAGGAGGAAATCATCCAAAGATATGTCACAAATTATTGTGATTGTTTTGGATGTGCATTACTGATCGAATTAAAAAGAATCAGAGGGCCCCCCTAGAAAAGGTTTTTTTTTATTCAACACAAGACAATAACGGAATAAAAATTGAACTTCCTAAAGAAAAACTGACAACATTTTGTGTCATTTTTGCCAACAGATATTGACAAAACAGTAAGTTCAGAGATGGGTGAAATGGACAATTTAGTTAGGCTAAGTAAGTAATTTACTGTCCCCTAAGAAACAAGCACTCCCAGGATTCTGTGGTGAAAAAAA
>NTHP01000033.1:824682-838901 GCA_003416845.1 Oplegnathus fasciatus
GCACGAATTCCACTGCAGTTGGAAATAGACCTCTTCTGGCTCCAGCATCCAGTCTTTAAGATGCAATTGAGATGTTATGAAAACAGTGAGGTCAGCCAGAGGATCCTGAGATGAGATGAGATGAGATATAAACCATATAAATATCTCTCTCTCTCTCTCTCTCTCTCTCTCTCTCTGCCATCAGGTTTCAAAAGCTGCTCCTGAATGATTTCCAAGAGCTTTATAGAGCAGCTCCATAAATCTGTCACAGAGTGAAAGCGCAGCTAAAGCAGCTGTGCAACAATGGCCACATTTGTATTTTACTTTTCACGCTGGCATACATTTTAGCCTGTCTGTCCCAGTGGGAAGGGAACCACTAAATCTGGCTTTTTTTAAAAGCACTATTATCTATCTTCACAACAGCTCCTGCATGACGAGGGAGTCATTTTTAACAATATACACAAAGCTAATAAAAGAAAATAACTGGATATGTTTTACTGATTAAAGTCATCTTTATTTAAAGGATAAGGCTGGCACTGGCGAATATTTCTTTTATTGAGATCCACCTCTCTCATTTCCTGACTTCCCTAGCCTGTGTATGGCACTCAGCCCCAAAATAAACCTTTAAAATCGAGTTACAAAAATAAAGTTTCATGTTAACAAAAGGCCCAGTAATTTCAACAGGAGTAAATGGTGCATTTGTTTGGGACTATACTCAAAGGTGTATTAATACATATTTATGATAGCAGGACGGTCTATCTAGTCATCTAGTGCTTCATTATGTGGCACACTGATGTGTTTTTAATAGTTTTTGAACAATAATGGAGCTCCATGGCACAGAGGAACACAACCATTACTTACACAAAGACGCTCACCATCTTTCTGGATTTAGAGGTAGCATTATAAATCTGCTGTTTGAGATGTAAACATATTCAGATATTCAACTTCAGTGGAAAGGCTGCCGCTCTCAGCCTCTCAGGGCTCAAACGATGTTAAAGTGTATATGTGGCTGTGGATGAGGAGGTAGGAAATACAGTGAATATGTACTGTAAGTACCATCTCTTGCTTGGTGAAATTACATAAAGCAGGTTCCTCCAGACCAGCCAGTATTCATTATAGATAGCTAGATCTGAACAAGAAATTGCACTGCGTCAGTAAGCTCTCAGTAAAAATGATCTCCAGCAGCTGTCATCAAGAGCCCCTGATGAGACCACCACAAACAAATACAATAATTGGGTTGTTTGACACAGAAATAGTGGAAAACTGAGCATCATCTTATCATCAATAGAAGTGCAAATTTCCATGGAAAAAAACAGCATGGAACAGATGGACAAGACAAAACAAAAATGATCATTTTCATGGTTGTCAGAACTGATTTGCAGAGAAAACCATTCGGTTGTGTTGATGAGCAGGCAGGATGTGTTCTGTGATATTCCACTCCGTCGACATAAACCTGCAGACGGTCTCACTGTAGTCTCACATTAAAAGTACTTTTTTAAAACCACATTTTCNGTTGTCTGAATCAGAATCTGAGTCTGAAGCAATAAAAAGTAATTTTAAAAAAAGGTATATTTGCTTTTTTTAAATATCAAAATCACATTAAACAATTTTTGTACTGCGTCAGTAGGTGTGTGATAAAAATTCTGACCAACAACACCACTGCAGCGTTTTAAAGGACCAAATCAGCGTTAGTGCGTGTAGCTGGCTTATGAATATAGTTTGACTTGCATGCTTTAAACCTTTTTTTTGCCACTTGGGAGCAGTGAAACAATCTGCAAACACAACATTGATATTTTTTCACCTTATAAAACTGATATGGAGAACATGTTAGTGAAAACAGTTTACTCATCCAACAGACGCAAAGCAACATTAGCATTCACTTGGAGTCATGTTTCTTGGACCTTTTCAATATTCACTCTGCTTTTAGCTCTGTTTTGATCTCCACCGACTCCTGAGGGAAATATCTGGCTATTTAGCTGGTAAATGCTCCACGTAGTTCACGAGCTAATCGCTAACTTTGTCAGTCTGCAGTTTGGTAGTGATCAGATCGTGCACAGTGTGTTCTTCAGAGCTTTTTCTCTGCTGCTGGAAACGATGCTGATGAGAGCGGTGACGGTGAACCAAAACAGTAAAGTTGTGGGCAGTAAAACCAAAAGAATGAGCCAAAAGACACTAAAATAACTGCAGAGTCAGGTGATAATTTTCTGTGGGTTTGTCAACACGAGCAACGACTTTCACATTTCACATAAGCCGCATTTCCTCCAAACACTTTGGTATAGTACCTTTGGTATAGTATATAGTACCCTTACCCAAAAGTAC
This sequence comes from Oplegnathus fasciatus, assembly GCA_003416845.1. Lineage (NCBI taxonomy): Eukaryota > Metazoa > Chordata > Actinopteri > Centrarchiformes > Oplegnathidae > Oplegnathus > Oplegnathus fasciatus. Next base: position 826,981 of record NTHP01000033.1, read on the forward strand.
GTAAACCCCAGATCTGTTTTGCGTTTCCACCACAGACAGTACTCTTAAATGTGGGCGGGGTTGTTACCGGATGGTAATAGCGCGTCAACCACATAAGCGGATGATTTCATTTACTTACTTGTGCCGAGAAAATGAAGCCACATTCGAAATATCCATTCTGAGGAAAAGTTGCAAAAGTTTCAAAAAATGAAAGGATGTTTTGCTGCCTTTTCATCTTTACTAGTTAACTTTAGCTCGCTGTAGACTGGAGAACAAATAATTTAATTCACTCTGCCGTTCAAAGGCTACCGGCAGCTACCGGCAACTTTTAAGGTGGAATGTTTCCTTGCATGTTACTCAATGCATGAGTTGACGTCGTGAATCAATCAACACACCTTAAATGTCACTATGACTCTATGCTCTCTTGTATGGCGTATGCTTTAGTGATGATTGGATCTTAAAGCGCTTAAAAAAAATGTTTTTGAATTTCAACCGGATTATGCGAACTGCGAATATTCTATTTCCTCACTTGGAGAAAAGAAGTAGTGGAGAGTCGTTCCGGTGGCTCCGGCAGCACTATAACTATGCACGTAAGTAGTGTGATGATTCTGTTGACCAATCAAGGGACTGCGATGTTTCTAGCTCCACCTTTAAGTACCGGGTCAATGTGCTAGGTATCTCAACAAAGAGGTAATGAAAAAATGTGACGGTATGGAGTGGTTCTATTGGTACCATCCACAACTTCTGCCATTGGAAACACAAAAATAACCGTTCTAATGTGTAACAAACTGAACTGAACTGGACTGCTTGGTGGAAACGCAGCTATAGTAATTTAATCAGTTGTTTTAAGATGGTAAATAACTTCGCTGTCCTTCTAAAAGTGCAAAGAGGGTAAACTTTGTGTTTTGATATAGAACTTTGGCAACTTTAGTTTGCCTCCGCCTGACCATTCATTTTTCGAACTCCTTAGAGCTGGAATAAAACAACGTTATCGCAGCAAAATGTTGTTTCGAGGACCTTGAATTTGTGTGATCAAATGCCTGTGTGACTTCCCTACTCTGCTGTGCTCATGACAGTGACTGCAACTGTGAATCATGTTCCCTGTGATCTCTATCTGAGCAAAGTGGATCTATGAATCATCACAAACAGTGACGTCCACCAGCGACAGCAGGTACATCTCTACAGTGTCCCTCACCATCCAGAACTCTGTGATTATGGCCACAAAATATAGCCTCATCTACACCAGAAAACACACATCAGTGTTTTACAACACATTGTCATAGTCATTATTATCATTTGTACATTTATGCAATGGTGCAAAAATAATACTCAAGTAAAATTAAAAGATCACCAGCTTATAAAATGTGATGCGTTGCTGTAGGTTAAACTACCAAACAGTATATAAGTATGAAACAGTATGCTTTAAAGAGGTTATTCTACTTTTACTTTTGATACTTCAAGTAGATTTAACCGATAATACTTACGTACTTTTTGTTTTTACTTTTGTACGTACTTTTACTCCGGTTCATTTTTGATTACAAGATTTATACTTGTGAGTATTTGTGCTTTTACTTGAGTAGTATCGGAGAACTCGTTCACTTATTGTTTTGTGTAAAAGTGTAAAAGTGCTGTGAACATTAAGTTTAATGGCACTAAACGCTGAAATGAGCCAAAATTCAACAGATGGTATTACAGACTGAATTATGTGCAAATAACCTTGGCCAGAAAAATATATTTCTATTTTTCATGAACAAAAATATTCCTTATTAATATATATTTAATAATACATTTGTAATAATTACTGTACTCAATAATATACTGTGATATTTTGCAGGAATACTAGAACTGCTTTTCATATACTGTAAAGAGTATTGCATACACAGTATCCTTGAATGTAAAAAGTAGGTATAATATTGGAGAATTATATTTGCATTTATTGCAAAATGTTTCCGTAGAGTTCCTCCATTTATTCAAATATATTTCTAATTGATTATTTTTATTTTCCAACATATTTTAGTGATGCCGACTTTAGACAACAGGCAACAGTTGGCAACAGGCATCTTATTTAGAACAGCCAATCTGTGTAGCCAAGATCAGATAATAAAATAAAATGTGACTCAATGCTCTTAGCTGTTTTGACTGGTTTTAAAAAGCGTGACATCAGAGTCACAAGTAAGGGGAAAGTGTACAAATTGGACACATCAAGCTGCAGTGTGAATAGCTGTTAATAATACTGGTCCTCTTTCTACGCACACAAGACCACAAGCAGCAACTCGTTACCTGAGGGGTCGGCCTCAGACAAGAATGGAGCTTTTCAAGGATCACTGCAAAGCCACTCAGATCAAGTAAGGCAACACAGCCGCGGTAATTGTTGGATGCTTTGAGTGTATCAAACACTGTTCCCTTAAGTAGCCTGGGAGATTTCTTTTAATGGGCTTTGACTCTTTGACCTGACCTGCATGACGGGTGTTCCAAAGACAAGCCTTCAGTGTTAAAGCAACAGGTTGAGCTCCTGCCACACAGCTTTTTGATGCATTTGTGTAAAAGTTTGCAGTGAGACGCATTCATTGAGATTTAGCCCTCTACTTCCTGATATGTTGATGCACATCACGTTTTCCCTGTTTGGCATGCAGCATCCCAGCTGTCCCTTCAGTTATAAATCCATTCTCCTTTCTAGGTATTATCTTTGGATTGAATCTCCTGCCGTAGACTCCCCAGAACTTTAAGAAGTATATTATTATCTCCCATTCAAGGGTTTCTTTCTTCTTAACAACAAACACAAGACTTTCTCTCAGGAAGTCTCAACTTTTGCTTGCTTTCTTTTGCTCACTTTGATTTGAATCCTATTTAGTTGTTGGGTAGTTCCGTATTTGACTTTGAGATAAACACTATCAGAGCAGTAAGATTGTTCAAATTAATATCTCAATGCAATCATAACACTGTACTGTATCTCAGCTCCTTTCAGTTTCACTGTTTGAGCAACACATTCTGTGCATGAAATGCATGAGTGTTGACAAATGGGAACAGTGAACTCCAAAGAAGGACATCTAATCTCTCACTTCACTTGAGGTTTCTGGTAACACATCTAGTACCGGTTCCTGCATACCTCAGATTCCACAGACCTCAAAAGCCTCAAAAGTATTTCCCTGGCTAAATATTATCTAATTTTCTAATCTAATCTTAACTGTGCTTTGAGTGACAAAGATTTAAATAGGCACCTCCAGACATTTTTACAGTATTTGCTTCTCCGCTGCAATGGAACATTGTGGTTGACTGCATGAAGGGAACATTTCTTGTTTTTGAGATGACATCAAGGACGGCCTGTCCTTGTATACAGTGCAGTACATCTGTGTGTGTTGTTTTTTTTTTCCTTCTCTGTAGCGTGAGAGCATTTAGTGGATTTTGAAGAGCTCATTCATCCTTTCCTGTGGCGACTAAGCTCATTCCTTACAAACTGAAAAGAAGCACTGAATGTGGTGGGAGAGTGTTCAAGCGTTTATACCCACACATTCCCCCTGGGCCTTCTTACAGTTGCGGCAGCTAAATCTATTTCAAAAGCTTACGTAAGCCAAGCCGTGGCCACAGTGCCAAGTCCCATCAAACCCGTAGGGGTGCCCGGTGTGTGAATAAAATTTCAGAGAGGAGACGGTGAATATGTTTGACCTTTTGTGAGGCACACGGTGAGGGCCTGCCTCCTGAGCTCTCCGGGGCATTAACCTTATCTCAGAGTCACATAATAGCCTATTGACTGCTGCCTGTATCTATCCTGTGGCTTCAAGTTCAATGGCTGCTGATGTCTTTTTCTCTGGGAGAACTTTGTGGTAAAGCATGGCATTAACACCACCGGGATTAGGGCTTCGTTTCCTACTGGGGCCACCAATGCTTCCACATTTATGCATTCATGATGTGTGAGGACGGGCCACAACGAGTCACTTTTAGCATTTTGTACTACTATTTAATGTGCTTTAATTTTGAGAAAAGACTGCTATTTAAACTTGGCGACTTTTGTAACTTTTGAAAGGAGAAATAACGCATTCTTCTTCTAAGAAAGAAAAGTTTAATTCATAAGACATGAAACACTCAGGGGTTTTGGAAATACAACCTTACTTGGTCTGGTATGATCATGGATGTATTATAAGAACTGGATAGCAGACACCAAGATAGCACCCATTCATATGAATGAAAACTTCTCGCCCGGCACATAAGCCAAAAAATATATCTTGCTTCCTAGTTTGCTTAATGTTGTGCGGCACACTAGACCCTGATGGCCCATAGACTTTACATTGGGATGGCGTCATGCAGTTTAAAATCGCTTTCTAGGCTCAGGGAATGTTTTGCAAGTATAAATCCTTCATGCATTTACTGACCTCGTTTGCAGTAGGAGGTGACCTGTCAACAGACGTCTCTTTTATAATGGTGGTCAATGGAGAAAACGCTTTTTGGACTGTATGGGACTTTTTGTTTCACATCAGTGGTTGGCCACTTCAGCAAACTGGTGTGTGGTGGTATTGTATCCAGCTCTCTTAATAGATCCAGGTATAGACTGGCAGCTTATGGTGGCAAATGTTTAAACAACTTTAAACAGACATTGCCGAATCAGTTTGCTGTCTTAATGACACTTCTTTACGTGGGCTACTGTTGTTTTAGTATGAGAGATAAACATTTCAGTGATTTTATCACAAAAGTAAACCAAGAAATAAACACACAGACGTGCAAAATAGTTCCCAAAGCATAAAGAAAACTCTAACTTATAGATTAATTTCCCTCTAACCAGGCAGCGGTCAGTTTCCATTCATATATGTTTGTTAAGCAAATCATCTTGTTTAAGACCGTGATCATTTGGCTGTCATTTTTTTGGGAAAGTTAGTTATATTATGTCATGTGATCTTGCCAATTGCAGGCATAAGCCATTTTGTCACCTTGGTAGTGCTGAGAATCATTCTAGCTCATTGCACTCAAGAGCTACTTTGTTATCTTGCATATGTTATCAGGCTTTTGTGGAAATCAGAACATTTTATAGAGCAAACGCTGTTCAACGCAATACAGGGGTACAAGTCAGTGTGTCAGTCAGTAATGCAACATTACATTGGTCTTTTGCAAATAAGTTACATCATTTTAAGCATTACTTTTTGCACATTTCTGTCCTTCTACCAGTGCCTTTCCAGCACGCAGGATAAGAAAGGCATAACCATAAAACATGACTGATGTTCAAATGTTTATTTCAACATATAGTGTGTCAGTTACTTGTGTGTTTTTGTGACTATTTTTTATCTTACAGTGTTCTCTCGTATATCTTTTTTTTTTTATCAAGTCATCCTCTCTTCTGACATTTCCTTGGCTGCTCCCTTTGTAATGTTATCTGCTTTGTAAAATTAGAAAGTACCACTTGAGCATAATATTATGTGTTTATCTTTAATTGTGTTTTAATAGAATGTAAATCCCAGAACTAGATTGAGCCAATTTAGCTTGCCCCGGGGCTACAAAACTATTTTACCCCATAAATACCATAAATACCCCATAATTGTCTGAACTTGCCCACAGGCTCATCTTTGCTCCTCCACTACTACAAAATTACTTGGATTAAGCTTAATACTGTCAACAAAGACTATGTCATTTCTCAGGCAGAGACACATGCACACACAGTACATACATCCCCCATATTGAAACAAATGTCTGATATTGCATCATAGTTAATCCTAGTCATGAGCAGCCCATTGCAGACATATTGTTCTCATGTGTTGCATGACACAGCTGCTTTTCTCAGTTTAAGATCCACTTCAACACCTTAATCCCAAAAGTCAGTTAATCCAAAATGCAAAAGTAAACAAAAGGGAAGCCTCACTGCCACGAATCATGGGAAAGAACCTTTTTCGTTTTGTTCAAGATACAGCTCTCGATATATTAAAATGTGTAAAGAAGTAATCTCTGTGTTGTAATAGATTAAAAAAAAATAAATCTAAAGTCCAGGAAGAGTAACCCTGAAGGGTGATGGCTTTCTTTGCCATAATCATAAAGAAGAAGGAGACATGAATGAATGCTAAATTGACTCCATCCACGAGCTTTTTCCCCCAAACGCTTTATAGTACTGCATTGCTAATGATCAATAATGTGTTGAGATTACTGAAAGAGCTGACCGGTGGTCTGTGAATCTCATGTTGAATCTTAATGGGCTGCTTTCTGCTGCTGTGGGTCCATGCAGAGGAGAACCCTCTGGAGACCGGCGCTCCAGCTGAGGCCCGGCAGACCAGGCTGGCATGGATCGGTGCATCTGAGCGAGTTTCAAGACATAATCTTTGTGCAGCAGCAGCCTTTAAAATGATAATCCACCGCTTTCATTTTAAGTGAATCACCAGTGACAGTGCAGCTCAAGAGAAAACAGCTACGACAGCAATTTAAACAACATTCAATTTTAAAATACATCCAAGAGAAGGAGGGACGTTAATAAAATGATGAAGTGTACATAACAGTTTTCAACCTCCTCTGCTCATGAAAAGTTAAAGTGCATTTATTGTTTTGAACGCTCAGTGTCTCGTATGTCTTTCCTGAGGCAAAACGTCTGGCACACTTGAACTGATTTCTATGGAATAATTGTGTGATAGATTACAGAGCATGGGGTTTAAAAATGTACATAGAAAAATAAAATAGCCCTGTACAGTGTTGTTGTTATTATGACTGGGCTTTTTCACACAATTGTCAACAAAAAAGACTCTTTTCTCTCTTATTTCAGTATTTAGTACAGGCACCTTGGGCAGTTAGCAGAATGAATGTATGCAGGTACAGTACAGGACTAGCCAACTGCTTACAAGCCTAAAATTAAAGGATGCTTGACAGGAAAATGTGATGCAGTGGTCCATTCATTGTCTCCACATAACTCAATACATAAATAATCATTAAAACAAGGCAAACTATCAATAAAGAACATGAAATTGAACATGAATTTCAAATATATGAATACAAGCCAGCATCAAATTGCTGAAAAAATGTCTCAGTCTTACATATCTGAAGTGCAATTTTCACCCATTCTTCTTTGCGGTCTTTGCCATTTTTTACAACTAAACAGCAATTTTCAGGCCCTGCCACAAATTCTGGTTTGGATTAAGGTCTGGTCACTGCAGCATATTTACAGTGTTGTTTTAAAACCAATCCTGTGAGCGCTCTGACACAGGACAAAGTCAGACTAACAAGGATCCCACCTATTACCACTTCAACACCTACTGTCACTGCAACAGAGAAGCAGGCAGAGATGATTTGCGAATATCTGACAAATTGGGATCAGTAATGAAGAGGTTTGCTGGGCTCTGACTCATTCCTGAGGAGAACAACTGCAGCTGAGGTTTATAAAACTGAAATAAAAAAAACTGTGGACACTAAACTTTACTCCTGTCAATATACTTCCACTTCAGTGATGAAGTAAGTCACAGCCAACAAGTGAAATGCCAGCAAATGCTTGTCATCTGTAGTATAGGGGTAGAAAAGTAAGTTAGCAACAACTTGTGTCGAAACACGTTATGTGCTGTCACATGGCACAAAGACAAACTAATTCACTGCGGCTGCTAGGCACAGCTCCAACTGGGAAAACTGATCCCTCTTTCTGCTCCAGCTTGAAATAGAATACGATACAATGAGCGCTCAAACTTCCCTCTCACCGGACAGACTGCAGCCTTTATTAGTTTTAAGAAAAATGACACTTGTTATGCTATAAGCCTCCAGGGGCTGCTTTAAAGTTTCATTTGCGTTCTGTGACTGTCACTGTTCCTGGTGTCAGTCTGCTTTGATCAAACTGTTATTAAGTGCGCCCTGCTTCGATTTAAGAAGCAGGCAGGTTTAGGAATAAGTTTACGTGTCACACAGCAGAAACAAGCTTCGGTATCATGAGCTGCTTGATATGAAGTGATACCCATCAGCGCCGGACAAAACCTGATTCCACTGTGTGAATCATTTTGCTCTGCAACACGATAGGGAGCGGATGTAGGCTACATGTTGCAAATAAGCATCCAAGGTAAATGTAATAAGGAATGCAGACTATTGTTGTGTGACATAAGATACAGCCCTGAGGAGAAATCCTTTACTTCCTATTGCAAGAAGAGTCCATAAGCGCTACAGTCATGTTAGCATCCATATGGGACTATGAGGTGATACCCTGACACCGCTCTGTTGTGAACCACAATACCCACTGGGAGTGTTTCACAGATAAGGAAGTGTTGGACAATGTACTTCAAGAGCGAAGTGCTGCTCATGTGCGTCCCCAACAATAGGACAAGAAGTCCTTGTATCCAAATGACATAATAGATCATTTGTCATCGCCTTCCAAAACAAACCATATGATCGTTACAAATAACGATTAATATAAACGTTATGCCACCGCCACCGCTATGCTTTGACCCAGCGTCCACATTGACCTACTCCCTTAGAAGTTCTGTGGCTCTGCGTAGCGCTACTTCTGCGAAGACATGAGCGGCAAGAATTGAGGCGAAGGTGCATCCACGCAACACAAGGTGAAATTGTTACCAACCAAACGGAGACAAGAAAACAAAACGAGATGGGTCTGATGGAAAATAACAGAAAAGGCTGGAGCATTTGGTAAGTTTTGCAATCAGTCAGAGGCTGAGCTGTCACACCCACAGGCGCACACACAGTTGGTGCATGTGTTGCTATAGCTTACAGTTGATGTATGTACAGTACCGTACATTGGCTGTTTGGAGAGAATGAACACAGACTGCGAAAACAACCTAGCAGTCAGATTCGCTGGGATAACTTGCTTTTTTTGCTACGCATTCACTCTGAGCACACACTGAGGGAAGACAGTCATTATTTACATGATCACAAGAGTTCGCTTGTCAGGAAAATGTTAACATTTTAAGTGTTTTAAGAAACAATAAATTCTGCTGTTTTGCTGGTGAGGGCAGTGGGAGCTGATTAAGGCTCTCTAAATCTGTTGATTTATTTATGTATTAATAATTTGGTCTATAAAATGTACACATCACATTGCTTGTTTTGCCAGACCAACAGCCCAAAACCAAGCAAATTCTCACATCTGATAAATGACTATCAATTGATTATCTGTTAACTGTTGCCAATTAATTTTCCATCTGTCAACTAATCAATCAATCAATCAATCAACGGTTTCAGCACTGCTGTGGACCCCCGTCTGTCTCCCAGGGACAACCCCTCAGTCCTCTGCCTTGTTTGATCGTGACATTTTTTTTCTGAACCAGAATCACTTCAACTGATAACTTAATTTAAATGAAAGGAGCCAGTATCTGTGTTATTACCACTACGCTGCAGCTTGCAAAGAAAACATGGAAATACAACATTTCCCATATATTTCAACTTCAAACTTTTCATTTGAGCATTCATTGACTATTTGTCTTCATCACATCATTTTGCTTCAAGTTATTTTTATTCTTCTCCGGCGCTCAGTAATGTTTTCCTCCTCCTTTGTTCATCTGGGCTGAAGATGCATTATGAAGGAGCCGCTCATCCAAGAAATGTACATCGATGATTCATCTTAACCTATTTTGCTGTACATCTACAGCTACAAGCATGAAAACTAAATTCTTCAGCAGAACAGAAGTGATATAAGAAGATGCCAAAGTGATTCAGTCAAATATGTCACACCATAAATAATCCCTTGTACACGGCCCTATTTGTCATTTTCCTGGATATTTTACATTACATCATCTTTTGACGCTTGTACTCTTCACTGTTGGCTGCTTGCATAATGGAAATCGAGGAAATGTTTTTTTGTGATACTAGAAATTATTGACTGTTGATAAGAGACAAGATACAGTCGCGTCTCCAGTTTTCAATTCTAACACCTGAGCTCCTCCGTAACACATCACTTCTGAGAGAGAATCCACATTATTCATACAACCACAGGAGGTAAGAGGATAACGTAAGCATAGGTCATTTCAAATGATGTCAATCTGGTTGCTTTAAAGCCCCCCTGCTGTGTTGTGTTGTGAAGAAAATTGCCACCAAATCTAACCTGGTGGAAAACATGCTGAGCGGAGGCCGACAGAGGCTGTTTGTTTCGTCATTGGACGTGTTTATATGGCAATTAATCTAATGCTTTAAAAATGAATGCTGTTAATGATTAATTGACGGTTAATTGCTACATTACACCATTTATGTAAATCAGGACAAGATAGTCAAGACTAAAAACTTACATGTGAACCATACCCACTGCAACCTGACAGTACACAGCTCCAGTATGTGTGTAAAATGTCAGACTGTGACTGGTGGCTTCACGCCAGGTGAGAATTTCACACGTTTAACAAGGCAGGATGAGGGGTGTATGGAAGAACTGGTTTTCTCTCCTCCGAATGATGGCAGAATCACACCTTCTATAGACCTAATTCTCATCTCAGTAAGACTACCCAACAGTCCTGGGGCCCCTTTCTTACTTAATATTTCAGAATCATTCAATCATTTCCTGATTTTATTAAAGAATTTTTAACGAATGCAAGCTTTTTGGGGTAATGACAGAATTAGTTTTATCTGATTTAACCTGTGACGCATGAAAGAAAATTGTGAGACTAGTTTAATCACACGTCTCTGTCATAAATCACAACCTTGGCTCAGATTTGGTTTTAAGGTAAACATATGTGAAGAAGAAGCTAATAAAAATGTGACTCCAGCAAGCCCTCCCCTCTCCTTCTGCATTAGATTATCGATTTAATTTTTGTCTTCAGCAAGCACGGTTTTCCTCAAATATCAATATTTCACCGGAGCCCCTCGTCTTTTCACTTATATAAGATATATTATTTATCAGGTACAGAACTTTTGCAGCTTTGCAACGCTGAAACTGTCTGGGGTGGACGGCTCCTCATATTAAAAATGTTTGCATTCTGTAAAAATGAATCAATAAAAACCATCCACTGTATGCTCTTTCATCTGATCAGATCAGACACTTATCATTTAGAGTCAGAATATATGTGTGAAAAAAGCCTGTACTGTAATCTACCTGTAGTGCACAGCCAGTGTTCAGAATTTTCAAGCCCAGGAGTAAAAGCACTCTGTGTACAGAAAGTAAGTTAAACACTTAAAGGCACTTAAAGGACCAGTGCGTAGGATTTAGTGGCATCTAGTGGTGAGGTTGCAGATTGCAAGCAACTGAATACCCCTCCCCTCACCCCTGCCTTTCCAAGCGTGTAGGAGAAACTACGGTGGCCTTCAAGTTCACTCGCGCTAGGCTTGTGACAATTGGCGATCGGATCATATATCAACGATTGAAGGGATGATCGACAATTTAACTAACTTATTATCAGAATTAAGATGTTATAAAAAGAATCTGTAGAATCTGCGCCTTACTGTGCATTTAGAGATGTTTCTGGTGGAGAAGCATGTCCGCCCGCTGAGCCCCGTTAATCAGCACGAGTGACGAGTGAATTTTAAATACTTAATTACAAACCAAAACTTCGTAAGAGTAGTTAACGTTATGGACATGATTTGGATTGTGATATGAAAGACAAGATAATGATGTTGAATGGAACATGATGCTGTGATATTGTCACACCAAGCGCAGACACACAGGCTTTTTATAAGGGAGCCGTTGTTTGAACAGAGGAGACATTGCTATTAAAAAAATGTTCACACACTCATAACCCGGCGATCGAATCAGCGATCTCGAGTAACCACGATTGGATGATACGAAAATTGAAACAATCGCCCAACCCACCAAGTTCAAGCTGCCACTTCAACATGAAAACCATACCGTAAAAACGCTAAAGGCCCTCTCTAGAGCCAGTTTGTCCATTCTGGGCTACTGTAGAAACATGGCGGTGCAACATGGCGGGCTCCGTGGAAGAGGACCCACTCCCCATGTAGATATGAAGGGTTCACTCCAGGCCAACAAAAACACAATTCTCAGTTTCAAGTGATTATACATTAATGAAAACATAGTTATGAATATTATATTCCATTTCTGCCTATAGATGCCC
>NTHP01000033.1:839391-916525 GCA_003416845.1 Oplegnathus fasciatus
CTATGTCGGATGTTGCTGACCTGAGCGTGATTATCGTGCTTGCTGAAAACAAATTCAGCTTGTGAGGTCATTTGGGTAAAATGAGGTGAAGTGAGATATTCCTCTGGTTGTCTAAACTGACCGATTTATTACCTTGAAGGGAGAAGTGTCCTTGAGAAAACCACTGAATCTCTACCAGCCCCAATCTGTAGCTAAACATGGCCTGCAGCGAAGAGAATTGTCCAACATGGATAAATAATGTATTCTCCTGAAAGCATTTAGCATTCAAGTCTGCTAGGAAGTCACTGTATCTTAAAGGCAGGGTGATATGTTCAGCAGTGTATAAAAAAGAACACAATATGGCTGACCAATACCACCTCCGCCTTGTATACCACCACCCAGCCATCACTGCCACTCTGTCTTGTCTCCAACTGTTTGGTATGAAGTGCATTCATCTTTCCTTTTATGCTTTGGTTCTGCAGACTAAGTGCCCCATCTTCCATCTTCACTGATGAAAAAAGGTGAAAGAGTGCAGCGCTCAGTCCCACCTGGTGACCCCCCCCCCCAATTGTCTCTAAGTGGTTTTACAGCCACTTGTGCATTAAGAGAAATATCACCCTGACAGAAGAGAAAGGACAGCAGCCCTGTCATGTCCATCCTGAAACTCAATTGACGCGCGTCACTTCAAAGTTACAGGGTGTAGAGACCACGGCTGCATTTGTTGTGCTCATGTTGGAAAAAGAAAGAAAGAAATGTGCACTGCCATTTTAACCTCTTGAACGCTGTGACAGACTTGGAGTTTCCTGGCTTTACGTAAAGCTCAGTGTAAATACAACACAGAGGCTTTAGTGATCAGTTCACTGACGGTTAAATTCATACAGCCATGTAGCAAATCTGAAGTATCTGACTGCAGTAGGCATACACTGGTGTAAGTTTTACCCATCACTCTCAAAAACAAAATTACTTTAACTGCCATTTTCTCCAGTATCATTCAACCTGACTGCACAGTTATCCTGTCACAGCATGCAGTCAGTCAGGATTAGTTTGGTGTAGGTTGCTTACTGAAAATATAGTTTAAGATGCAGGCTGCCGTCACTAACATAAAGACCTGTACAGCCTGTTCATAATAACGTGTTTGTTCCCTGCAGGCTCTAAGATTACATACACAGGTTTTTTACAGAAACAGGCCGGACGCTAACGCCAGCAAGCCTCCAACAATAAAATACAGATGAGAATCATCCATTGTAATGATGTTAGCCACAAACAGAATACTTCATTTAGGACATCAGTGTTTTACAGTTGAGGTTGTGTCAGGGGGAAACACTGTGACAACCCTGCTCTGTCTGTTCGCTAACATTAGCTTCTGTTTCACACTTTCTAGCAAGCCTAAAACATTACAAGTCGCACCATTAGCAATGCTAAAGAGAACCAGTCACTGGTTAGGTGGAAAGTTGTGAAAACATACAGTAGGTACGCCTGTTTCCGCTTGTTGTTAGAGCAGTTAGGAACAGTACAGTGACATTATATGGCTAAACCCAGCCATCTTTGTTTTGGTCGCTCTCCTGTGGCAGCACAAGTTCTTTACTGAGAAGGGTCAGCCGGGGAGCGTGACAGGGCGAAGAAAACCTGAAGTTACAGACAGATCAATCACCACACACATTTGCAAATCTCAGGCACGGCAGGACTGCAGCAAAAGTCCTGTGTGTAAAAAGACCGGCTGAGAAATGAACTTAAGGTGAAGCTGAAGACTACTACCGCAGCATCCAGTCCCGCACCACCAGGCTCAGGGACAGCTTCATCCCTCAGGCCATAAGACTGCTGAACTCTGGAGCTCTTGAGCTCGCCACTTACTGTAACTTGCATCGCACTGTTACACCTTACCGATATACTACTTATGTTAACCTGTTTACATCTCTGGGTGTATATGTGCGTAAACCATCGCAGTATATTTATGTGTATACCTGTGTACATTCTGTTCCTACCTGTACATAACAGTCTACATTACAGTTATTCATCTCTCAGTATTATATTTCATATTGTATTTCATCTCAGTATTATATTCCGTATTTCATATTATATTTTATTTTATTTTGTCCTATTTTATATATACTATATTTTATCCCTATATTTTAACTTTTGCACTCATTTTACTTGTGATTTTCTTATGTACATATTGTTTGGGCATTGTTGGAGGGAGCCTGAGAACAAGAATTTCATTGCCAACGACTGCTTCACTGTAATTGTTGTGCATATGACAAATAAATAACTTCAAAGTTGAAACTTGAGATGTAATGCACATTTAGAGATTGGTGCACACATTCACAAATTTGAGTGCACACATATGGATTGAGATACAGTTTCCACACACATTAGCAAATAATATTGCTACAATAATACTTGGAAACCTGAGTATCTAGAGTATTTAGCATTGAAGAGCATAAATACATTATATGGCCATCCTTGTCCACGTACTTTTTTGGGGGGCACTGTTTTTCATGGTTTGGGCTAGGCCCCTTAGCTCCAGTGAAGGGAAATCTTAATGCTACACTATGAAGTGATCTTTTGGACAATGCTGTACTTCCAACTTTGTGTGAACAGTTTTGGGACGGCTCTTTCCTGTTTCAACACGACAATGTCCCCGTGCACAAAGCCAGCTCCATAACAAAATCATTTTTTCAATTTGGTGTTGAAGAATTTGATCGGGCTGCACGGAGCCCTGACCTCAACCCCATCCATCTCTTTTGGGATGAACTGGAATAGTAACTGCGAGCATGTCCTAGGTCCATGACTTTCAGCATTTATAGAGGAATCAGCCATCCCTGTCGTATAATTAATGGCAAGTGTTAATTATTAATTATCACCTCTTTTATGTAGGTGTCACATACACAGCATGTCAGTTAAGATACCATAGAGTGTATGTCCGTGCATGTGCAGGCTTTGGTATATTTTTTTTGAAGGATTTAAAGTGTGAAAGTGAAAGATGTGAATGAAAAAAAGTGAGTTGTCTTAAGTTTGACAGAAAAGGGACTTTTCCTCAAGACAGTGTTGCACTTTAACCAGCAGGTGGCGTGGGGTCCAAGTGTTCAGCACTTTATCATATGTGATTTCCGTTCCTCTGCAGAAAGTCTTCATGTACACTATCTTACCAAAACTTTGTGAACACCTGAGTGTAACACCCATATGTGATTGATGCTGCTATAACTCCACTCTTCTTTGAAGGCTTTCCATTAGATTTTGGAACCTGGCTGCAGGGATTTGCTGCCATTCAGCCACAAGAGCGTTAGTGAAGTCCAAAACTGATGTTGGGCGATCCATTTCATCCCAGAGCTGTTGGATGGATTGAGGTCAGGGCTGTGTGTAGGCCAGTCAAGTTCTTCTACACCAAACTGGGGAAACCATTTCTTGTTCAAAGTTAGAGGTACATTATTGCCTATAATATAATGTTGTGCTCCTTCAACATAGACAGGGGTGTGACAGCTGTATCTTCACTGTTTTCTAATATGCCATAAATAAGTAAAGTATGTGTCCCTGTGTGAAAAGTGTATGTCTGTATTTTTATCACTGAAGCAGATGGTACTGATCCTGTGCTGCCATCCAGTGGACTTGTGCAGAATTCTCTATTTTTAAATCTCAAGCCTATTAAACCATGTTATATTATTTTACCAGATTACACTGAATTCAACTGCAAATTCTTATTTTGGTAGCCTACAGATCCATGTCCAATTAGTGTTGATGAACACATGTGAACGATTTCCCCATTATCTTATCTTAAAGTGAGCAAACCCATGATTTACACAAACTTTTTCTTTACGAGTCAGATATTAGATTATACTTTCACCCAAGGATCCATTCCTCCCCCGGCCAATGTGCATGTGCTCCCGTGTATATTTATGGTGTATATGAACTACCTGGAGGTGTAAGCCAAACACAGTCATGTCAGATATATGGGCCACTGCGGGGCTGCCGGGGAGCCGGGCTGCAGTTTAGTTTGGCCAAACCACAGCTGGAGCCATCTCCCTCCCTGTCAGCTTTCATGTGGAGGAGACATTCATCTCCGTGGAGGCAACAGGATTACAGCACGATGAATACTGTCTCTCTGTGGTCCGATTTCTGCTGCTGAAAAATGTAGCTTTTCATATGCTGGGCTGCTTTCATGAAATTGTTCTTTGATGTTTTTCTCTCGAAGTGGATTGAAGTGGACACCTTTGAAGAACAGCTTGTTGATTTTCTGACACATTTCAATGCATTGTCCTTTGACTTGATCTTAAATTGAATATTTTCATTATTCCTTGCTTTCATAAAAAAAACAAATAATAATACAGTAGGAACAGATATAAAACTAACTTAGCCAAGGTAGTTTGAATCCACTTTAACCACTGATTTTGAAACGGTTTAAAAATCTTTTGGCCTTCATTTACTTGTTCACACAATACTTTAGAAACTTAAAATTAAACTCTTGTCACTAAAACTTTTTAAACTTGAAAATCTTCCTCATAAAGTCTTACAGACCACTACAACAACGTTACCATGTTAGACTAGGGCAAAGTTAGCATGTATTTTCATATAACTCTTCACAACGCAATTCCAGTTCAATTATAATGGTTAATATATTTTTTTAAAACTTGTTTTGGCCTGAATACCATGCACGTACAGTAATTAGACTCTGAGATATCAGCGAGCATTTCCAGATAAACCTGAAATCATTCTACAAGACGGAGCTGAGGGAAGGACTGTCCCAACCCCAGTAAATGACTCATCTGTTCCCAGGTAGACTCATTACAACAGGATCAGAGAGATCCCACACTCCTAATCTTCTCCCCTGCACAGCTCTACCCTGCTGGGACACTTGAGCCTGACTGCAGGCTGAGGACACCAGGCACATCCATACTGGGTCCTTTATCATCTCTGAACAGCATGAGTCCTTTAAAACTTTAAATACTGTCAAAGGGGGGAAGGAGCACGAGCTACTGGGTAACAGTTTACTGCCTTTCTCCTTAAAAAGTGAGTCAAGCTGCTATATCCCAACAATCCATGCAGAGAGGTCATAACTTTGCCTCACTTTTTTCAAAAGAAATTCTGACAATGGATATGGACACTGACATGAAGGCACAAAGGGAAGCAAGAATCAACACTTTATGGTAAAACACAAAACTGTCTCCTATTGAGTTACCATCCAGTAAAAGTTCTACTTATTAAAGATGGCTGATGCAGAGCCCAGTGGATTTTCTTTTGTTTTATGTCCATTTCCAGGACAGTTTGGATTGACATATTATGTGTATTCAGTTACAGTATGTCAGTGACATTTACACATAAACATGGAATCTAATTTTCTTTTTAACATGAAATAATTTCATGGTCTAAAAAGGTACGTAAAACTCAATTTAGATAAATGTCAGATATCTTCAGTTTCTACAAATTGCAAATAATGGTGCAATAGTGTTTTGGCAGGGGGCTGCAGTTATGGATTTGTTCTTTAGAGATACAGATACACTCCCTGAGTTTGTCAAGATTATAGTAATTACTCACTCAACTGAGGCTGTTGAAGACATTTCACCACTTATAAAAGCAAAAATGTAAAATCTAGAGTGAAAGGGGCGTTTTTGTTCAAAGTTCAAACCAATAACTAAAAATCTCTGCACCTGGCGAGGTAATTGTGAAATCATTGATACTGAACAGCCATAAAGAAAAATTAGAGTAATCTTGTAGTTTGAGAAAAAAAATCACATTAATATTCTACCTTTTAATACAGCAAATGATTAAAGGCTATCTGGCCACACTGACAGCATCTCTTGGTGTCTATTGTCTACCTAAACGCTCATCCACACTGATTTATACTTGTCCCCTGAGCTTTGGGGCAGAACTGCAAGAAAAACAAGAAGAGAGGATCTATGTGTAAGTAATGAGTTGAGTACTGTACTTTAGGGAATAAGCCTGCTTTGGAGGGTGCGCAACACTGATTCAAATTGAAGTCTCTGAGTAGTTAGTTCAGTTATTTCCCTGCACACACTTACTCTTAAAGAGAAGGCGTCATTTTCAACATATCTGTCTTAAGCTTTAGAAAGTTTAACTCGCCAAACCTGAACTCTCNNCTTAATTCATTTTTTCTTTACTTCTGTCTTTCTTACACTTTAACACTAAAATGTTCCAGCCCATCCACAGGCAAGGTCAAGCTAACCACACCAGTCACACCAGTGTTGTCTGATGACGGCGTTTGTTAATGCTAATTGTTGGCTGATTCCAGCCTGTGTAAACATCATTATTCTGCAGGGGTTCTGTCTCATCTGACTATTCATGAGTGAAGCATCTGTCAGAGCCAACATGGTGCCTCTCTACTGATAGATGACTCACTGTGGGAGTGGGAGTGTGTGCATGCATTTTAGTGTGTTTTCATTTTAAATATTACGTGCATGAATGTTTAATTTGGCAAACACATGCACTGCTAACGTCAGTTTGCAGGCTAGTTAGATAATTAGCTGGTCAGATGCAGCATATTAAACAGCGTGTAAACTGACCAGCAAATATCACTTCAGTCCCTCCAGATGCTGATGTGTTCTTTACTCTTCAGTACCACCACTAACAACACACTGTCTGTCCGTATCTTGTAAGCTGCAGCGTAAGTTTGTTCGTCTCTCATTCCCCTACCGGGGATCAGCCTGCCAGCTGCTGTCAATCAAGAACCAACACTGACACGCCCCTCCAGCCGGCTGACAAAAAAAGAGCATTTCTGATATTCCCCAAAGACCTTTTATCTTCTTTTTAATAATAAAAAACTATTAACAACACACTTGAAAACATGTTGCCATTATTTTTTGACTGCAAAAAGGTATGACTAAATGTGATTTCAGTTGGACTTTAAGGCTTACTTATTGATCACGGTCAGGTGCACCAAATAACTGTCTAGCATAGGTTCTACAGCAGCTAGTGATAGTTTGTTTTTGAGTTAAGGGGGAAAAAGTAGCTGACTCTCACCCCAAAAAACTTCACACTCAAGGGTTTTTTGGGGAGTTTTTCCTTATCCAAATTTACAGTCTGAGGATAGAGAGTGTCATATGCTGTGCAGATTGTAAGGCCACTTGAGGCAAATTTGTGATACTGGGCAATATAAATAAAATTGACTTGACCGACCTGCAAAACACTGGTCACTGGAAGCTAGAGGGCCCTGTCTCTGTGTTCCAGGGAACCTGGCCCCTTTGACAGGAGCTGTTGCCCCCAAACAACACAGCTGGTATGTATACATATTCAGAGACGTGAAGGAGAAAGTCCCACCATCTGCCCTTGGGAGCATATTTGGTCTCCTAACGCTGCACATCCCGGATGAGTTTCTTTCCCGGAAAAGCTCCTATGGATTCTCCACTCTTACCAAATTGTCAGTACTTACAGTAATGGAGAGACCACTGCTTTTAAAGGAAATGAGAGAAGCTATTGTGATTGGCCATGTTTGTTACCAGCCTCTGCCATACCCGTTATTAATAGCTGATAATAGATTTTTCCACATTCACGTCTTCGTTT
This sequence comes from Oplegnathus fasciatus, assembly GCA_003416845.1. NCBI lineage: Eukaryota > Metazoa > Chordata > Actinopteri > Centrarchiformes > Oplegnathidae > Oplegnathus > Oplegnathus fasciatus. The sequence continues at coordinate 846,880 of NTHP01000033.1, forward strand.
CCCTGTTCAACCTGGGTGCATAATGCCCCTGTAACCACACACACACAAAAAAAGCTTGATGCTACTCCCTTACCGAACTGAGCATGGCATTGGCTTTGCACCCTGGTGTCCATTAGATCTTTCATAACAAAGAAATACTGGCATAGTATGTGCAGTGATAGCCATCAGACCGCCATCCACACAGAGTCAAACTTTGAAAACCAGAAAAGGAAAACAGCACTAAAGAACCAACCAAACTGACTGATATGTGAGAGATAAACAACATGGAAAGTTTAAAAATGAGGCTGTCACATGGTTTAATGATACTATATCAGCAGTTGGTCTCTGACTTAATGACACGACTTAAGAATGGCAGCCTCCAAGTGATGTCAGTCAAACCTCATGTGCAGCAGGGAGATGACATCAGTGATTAGGTAATAGTCTGTTAGATTCTCCATTGGTTACGGTGGATTGGACTATATTTACCAAGGGACCCAGCCGGCATTTTTCCCACAGTAACACTGCTAGCACATGCCTTGTATATGTTCGGGTATACACATACACAACATATACTGTGTACACACTAACGCATGATGCACACTGATACACTCAAGACAGAAGACACACATAAGCCCAGCACCATCACCCTGACATACACACTTTTATATTCCACTCTGACATCTCTGGTAACTGGACACCTGCTCTCTCCTGCTCTGACTGACAGGCAGCAGTAGAGAGTCCAGATCCAGTCCCAGCTCTTCCTAATTGGATTTGTGAGGCATCCTGCCGCAGGCCTCTAATAGCCTCTTGTAAGCCACCTCGGGCCTGTTGTGGACCACTTCTTTCCCGCGCTGAGAATAAGGGACCTCCTGAAAGGCATTTTTGGCTGCACACCCTGATTCCTCGGAGATATTAGGCACTTGTAGATTTTGAGGGACTTCGACAACAACGCCAGAATAACAGGACATAGGGTAGAGAAAAGGAAACAAAGGGAGGCATAAGGCTGTAGCATAAGGAAGGCCGAGCCACTGCCAACTGATGGTGGTTTTAAATTTTGGAACATTTCTTCAACTGACTTCCTGTGCAAGGCAGTGTTTAACTTTCAAACCCACATCAGAAAATCCCAATTTTGTGCATTCACCTTGAAAAAAATACAAAGCCTTTAGAGGCCACAGTCTGATTTTTTTTAATGTTAGGCTGGTTTGGTTCATTTGGCTTACTGTAGCTTATTCACAACCCCATCAGCCATGTTCCCAGATCTCACATTGTAGTTTGGTGAGTATAATGTTATCGTGACTTATAGAAACAATGGCCAAAATTACGAAAATAACGGAATTATGAGAGTATTGTGAGAGTATTTCAGAAAAATAATTCCTACCGCTGCTCATCAAGTTTTCTCATAACCCTAACCCAAAACAAAAGAAAAGGTTTCATAATAATGATAAAAGATCTGACAACAGCTAAATGACCTTTGTACACTGACTGATTTAATTTAAGTAGCATGCATGAAATCTTACACTGTACCTGCACCACAGCAAACCACTAGAGGGCTGTAAAGGGAAAATCTTTGGACTTAAAATTTGGATTACCAAATGTTTCATTGCTGGCTTCCAGAACTGGGAATGTGGCAGAGGAGCTCGTCCCTTCCTCTGCTCTGCATTTCCAATTTTTATCATTAAAGAAGAGTAAAGTACGATGGACATCGCAGAAAGATAGTTTATATATTTCAGAGTAGTCCTTGGAGGAGGGTCCACGTCAAGTTTAAAGACTTCATAAGCAAGCTGCTTAGTTCAGATAAAGTGATTTGTGTCTCTGAACACACAACAGTAGTTTTATTGGAGTTGGTCTCAGCTGTGTAAAAGACACTATTAAAAGAGGTTTGAAAGGAAAATTTCCTTCAATGCATTTGAACAGAACTTTCATAAAGTTCAAATGGTTGAGCAGCTTGTTTCTTGGTGGACAGATGGCATGAAGAATAGTCTTCAATATTGCAAATGTTGCAAAAACAACAACAACAGTACTATCATCAGTAACTACAAAAAGAAGAGAAAATTGCATAAAAAGTGTAATGTTTTTTACAGTGAGTACAGTAAGTAAAGTATTAATGTTCTCCAAAACATGCCAAACATGAGGATAAACATGAAGTTTTTTGTTTTATTACATTAACTGATTTTCTTACTTCAGCCAATCTATGAGTTATAGACCTATAAGTGACTACACAAGGTCTGTCTGCTGCTGTTAAAATGTATTGTTGCAGGACTTCAGCAGGTCAAAACTGATCATGTTTCTGCTTTCAGGCCTTAAATCGGGTCAAATCTTACAGACAACAAGATCAAGTCCTCATTTCTGACTTGTTTTCTATTTCAGTCAATTTTATTGATGTAAAGTAATAAAACGCTTTACATATAAGCCTCCACCAACGTTATTTGTACAGTATTCACAGGAAAGCACATGTTCTTTTGCCACAGTCTGACAAGAAAGTCTTAAATTACCTTTAAATCGGTCTAAAAATATTAGACTGAGCAAGGGAGAGGGCTTATGAGAAATTACCGCCCTTATAGAAAAAAGAAGATGGACCGGTGGTGAGCTGGTCTATCCATTCCAGAGGAGAAGAAGAAGTAGAACATCAGTGTTGAGTGATTAGAATAACAACAGTGGGCAGACAGCAAGTGTAGATCTCTGCTGTGGAACATACGTGACCGCCGACTCCATTTTTCAGCTGCCTGCCGCCAGAACGTTTGATCTAGCTCTGTTTCTTCACATCAACAGCTGTGTGTGTGTGTGTGTGTGTGTGTGTGAAAAATAACACACACACACACACACACACACACAGGCCTGTCCTCCCCCTCGTGAGGTAGTGCGGGAAGTAGGGAGGCAGGGGAGGGAAGCTCTTATATTAATGGCTGCGGTTAACCTGGTAGGGTCAAACCCATTGGAGCTGTTGATGGATCTGGTCTGCAGGAGCTTTCTCTCTCAAACTCTCTCTCTCTCTCTCTCTCTGTATCATACACACAAACACACACACTTAGACATGTGCGCAGACATGGTGGCATGACCATCAGTCTCTGGTTGTCCAGCCAAAATGTGATGAACACTGCAGAGAGATGAAGATGATGGGGAGGGGGGGGAGGGCAGCNNGGGGGAAGATGATGGATGTAAAAGAGCATATTGGAGTTTTAGTTACAGGCATGTTTATCAGAGGCAGAGGAGGAAGAAGTCATGTCACTGGATGAGGTAAACCTCAGTGGGTGGAGCCATTTCAAGTTCAGCAGCATTTCAAGTTCAAGTCAACACAAAAATAACTTTTTTTTCCTTATGCGCAAATCCACGGCCCTGCTATCTGAGCTTACAGTATATAACTGAAGGCTATAACTAGGTGATGGTAAGCAAGTATAATACCGTACAAATACCTTGCATGACTAGACTAAATTTTCTCATTTGTTTCATTAAATCTCTACATTGCATACAATTCGCTTTTCCTCATTTTTTATCTTTTTCTCTGGGCTTTTATCTCATTCAGTGTTGGTAAAGGTCTTCAACTGACCCCTCACAAACATGTCCTCATACCTAAACAACAAAAAAGGTCACGTGTCAATGTCTTCCAAGAGGATCCATATGACTGACAATTAGCCTGATATCAATGTTTCTGATTTTCCACCTCTATGGTTAAGATGCAGCTAAGTCTTGCCAACTAAAACTACTTGGTTAGAGTTAAATGAAACCAATGTTGGTAGGAGACAGAATGCAAACCATGGTCTCTGGTGTCAAAGTCAGACCATTTCTTCACCTCACCATTCACATTAGTGCGTAAGAGTTCTGGTGAGGACAGTTTCTGCAGAAACAAAGTCATACATTGACCTAGTTTTAGTGATTGGTCAGGGGGTTTTAAGATTTATTGTAACTATGCAGAAAACTACTACACGAATTCCATCGATTGCAAGTGTTCTCTGACGTTCTGTTCTACCTGTGGAGCCCACCCAAGGTGCCTGCGCTTGCAAATGGGTTACGGTTATAGCTTGCCTATAAACATACAATGCTGTATGATTATTCTAAGGACAGCTTATCACATATTGCAATAAACACTGTGTGGCAATGCAACAACAATAGTTTTGCCGTATTGCATTCCCAAGATCATCCAGCAGCGGGCTGCATGGACACCGCTTAAGCACCAAGAGAAAATTATGACCAGCATCAAGTTGTACATCATGCTAATTCAGCAACAGGAGAAAAATGCAGGCCTGTATGTTGTTTGGCTGGATAACAAATCTCGGTCTAAAGTTCCCTTCGGTCGTTTGACTTGTTGGTTATCACATTTGAGAAATTAAGTTAAATCTAGCAACAGCAGGGACATGTTGGAAACAGAACTCTGCTGTTACTTGTCCAGAATAACTGTGTATCCACAGCAGAAACATGAAATACACGTGTCCACAGTGTTTTGGTGAAATGCAAAAAAGCACTGATGTATGTCTGTGTGCTATGTCATTATGGGTATAAAAATATTATTCTTAAAGATCGGTATTTGAAGATGGAGAACCATTATGGATTTTTCTTGCGTGCCAATTGTAACAGTTACAACTAATTTTGTGTACCTGTCTCATGGAGGGGCCCTGTGACAAAATGTAATCAAATTATCACAGAAAAACTGACACACTTGGGCCTAGAGACACGCAATATTATTCCATGTAATATTAATCAGCACAAGCTTTTGGGATTCTGGGCATATAAGATGCCATGAATAGTCACCTGTGTGTACTGTACTTAAAGGGAAACAAGATACATTCACAATGCACAGAAGGTCGGAGGGTCAACAGGGGCCCAAAAGCAAAATTTTACCCAGGAGACCCTAACAGGTTAACCCAGCCATGCAGCATTGAATTGTTGTTTGAGTTCCTAAGATTATTGACTGCTGAACACGCAGTCTCTCATTAGTTAAGTTTCATCAACAGTGAACAACTGAAAATGTGCAAAATATTCTATATTCAGTAGAAGATGTGTTTTAAAAGCTAAGTGAGAACTGCTAACGAGGAATGGAAAGACTTGAACTATGAAGCAACCCTAAAATTCATCTTCCCTCATTTAGACAACAAGTTTATCCTCACTGGCTGCGTAGATATGTAGATATGAAATTTACCATAAAATTATACATCATATCATAATATAATTACGATGCAGTGAATTATCTGTGTTAAATAAGACCAAGAAACACCTCACTGCAGCATCACACATCCAACACTGTTTCCATGGACACTTCAGGATCAAAGCCTCTATGTTATGATGCGTGCAGATAACGTATTTGGGTTTGTGCTTTTCAATGGCAGTAACCAGGAAGTACCCCTAGGAAACAAAGTGGTTTCCAGACCAAAGCATCTGACACAAGTTACAGTCCTAATTGAATCAAGCCTACCGTTCCTATAGACAGGGTTTCCCTGAGATGCTATCCACCGCGGACTGTGATCTCAGAGCAAAACAAAAGGATGATGTCAGTAAGGAAACAGAAGAGAAAAAAGAAGACATGCTCCCAATTACATGACAGAGTGATAGATTAAAGAACAAGTACTGCATGTTTTAGGAGAAACATGTAGTGTCGGGGCCCCATGGAAATTGCTACTATTGATGAATGAAGAGATTAACTGTGTTTAATGAGCTGACATGACTGTTTCCAGACTACAAAGGTGAGGACCTAATTTTGAATGTTTAAAGGATAAGGTTGGTTATAGTGTATATTTTTCTTGTTGTCAACCAAACCCACGTAAAGACCAAGTTGAACGATGAATTTTCCGTCTAGCAAGTACTGCCTGTGTATCCAAAGCCTGATAGATCTTATTCCTCTGTGCCATGTGCAGTTTATTTTGAATCGATCCCACTTACGCCACGTTGCCAAAAATTCTCATTGGAGCACCAAATGTGTATTAGTCAACAGCTGAAAATAGTCCCCAACAAATGTACTATGTCCTCCTGTTTGAGTAATGTTTGCTAAAAAAAAACTACAATGACCAGCTGTTTTAGGAAATTACTGAGACTTTTTCTTTTTTAAATAAAATGAAATATTTGTGACCCATTTTTCAAAGATTTACATCTTCAGTAGGAACAAATGGGCTTTGGGCTGAGCACCACAGACAGGGTTGGAAAGTATTGAGAGATGGGCTAACACACACACTTATTTTGGTCTTTTTATGGGGTTGCAGACAGTAAGAAAATGATAGAGTGTAGTTATTAAAGTACAACAGTATATTGCCAGGAACTTATTATGGATATTTTTCAGTATTTTCTGGAATTTTATAGACTGAACAATAATAATCAATTAATTTAATCAAAATATAATTCACCGTTCAATAAATAAAACAAATTGTTAGTTGCAGGGGTGGAGTTATGTACCACTGCTTGTAATGAAACTGTTTTATGAATGAAGAAGTTATATCTCACAAGCAACAAATCTGAGGGTTTTTAGTTAAATATATAATTTATTGTAAATATATAATACGATAAAAGTGTATTATTTCAACAGTTTTTTCTATACTTTTCTTATTGTCAACAAATTCCACTAAAAGACCAAAACCAACAGTGCGTTAATCCACCCCGAAAATACTGCACACAAGACCAATGATTCTTACCAAAGATGTAAATCTTAAACAGGTCACGAGAAAGTTTAATCTCTTTTTAAAGTCTAAGTACCAGCTGGTCAGCTGGGCACTGCAGTTTTTAGCAAACTTTACTAAAACATAGTGAATAGTGTTGGGGACTATTTTCAGCTGAGGATTAATACACATTTGGTGCTCTAGTGAGTATACAGCAGCAGGACGGTGTTTGTGGGATCGGTTGAAATGAATCTACAATGTGTGTGTTCGTGGTAACGAAGGAGCATGTTAGCCAGTGCAACAGTGTGGCTCATTCGTGTGTTTCTAATAGTTTTTGGACAACAATGGAGTTCTATGGCACAGAGGAGTAAAATATATCAGGCTTTGGACACACAGACAACACTTGTTCGTTCATGTCCAATTCATGTTGGTTTTAGTCTTTCAATAAGAAAAATATAGAATTTTACCACATCTATCATTAAAACACTGTAAAAAAAAAAAATTTTAAAAAAGCACAGTCATGCTGGAATCAAGTGACATTCATTATTATTTATTATGCTTCCACCAGATAAATTTACAACACAAACGATTTTAAAACCTGCCTCCTCTGCCTGCGTCGTGTACCTGTGATACAGAACAGAGGCAGACGACAGAGATTACAGAGCTTTGCTGCAAAGCACACGGACACGTCAGTACGTCAAGTCAGTTTGTCTCCACGCTGCTCATCTTCAGTCCTGAGCTGGAACGAGGGAGGAAGACGAAAGGCGCAGGTAAAGAAAGCATATTCACAGTGCTTAGAAACGCTGTAGTGGTTTGGGACCCCTCCCTCTGGATCCACATGTACCCACACTGGGATCGAATCCCACCGGAGCCTGAAGTTTTTCTTGCTTCACCTCCCTTTCACGCTTCTCTCTGTCTCAGTAAAGAGGAAACACTGAAGACTTCCCAACCCCCATTAAAAAACAACAACAAAGAAAGCTTATTCACATCACAGCTCTCACCTCCACAGATCACGAAGGTTCATCAACCATCTGGTCTCACCAGAAAGGACAACAGTTTGTGGGCTGTAAAACAACGCACAGGACATCACCCTGAAAGTCTGAATGATATGAATGTATTGCTTTAGTTAAGCTCCATGAAAGTCTAGACCATCTTCACCTTTAGAAAAAGTGTCTTTGACCACTTGATTGTCTAAGTATTTTAATATACAGTACCAGTCCGCCCTCCTGTAGATCTGCTACAGACCAGAAACACAGCTGATTGTCTGTCACACAACATAATGTTATTTTTGTTACTAGCTTGAGTTTATTGACTTGCAGCTTTTAGAATATGCAGAGAACCACAAATCCTGACACATTTTCCATTTACGTACTTTATCCAGACCCTATTTTCTTGAAATTTGGGTCATAGTTACATATGATGCAGATCTAAATAGCAGGGCAGTATGATTGTGAATATCACTCCACAGCTGATTTTCATTCACAACAACAAATAAGTGACATTTAATCCGTAGATGACAAAAAATGTGTTAGATCTGCACTGTGAGTGACAAACAGCTTGTTTTGAATGTGATTTCAGACTCTTCCCACACTTTGTAAAAACTGGAAATTCTAACAACTTTTTTTCCATACATTATCCAGACTTTCCAGACATGCACAGGGACCCTGATCACATGGCCCACGAGATGTTGGCCGTGTGCTCCTTGGCCTTCATTCGCAGCACGGCGATGCTGGACGAGCGCCTCTCGAACTCGGGCTTGGTCTCGAAGGCGTGGTGACCGTTGGCGGCCGGCGTGAGGAGGGAGTCTGCGCTGAAGAAGTTATTGAGGGAGACATGGCTGAACTGGTTCTGCTGATTGGGGAAGCCCACGTAGCCGTGGTCGGCGGCACCGGCAGCCGAACGTGGGGAGTGCGAGTAGGAAGGGACGCAGGGAGGGGAGCCTCGGGGCAGCATGCAGGAGGAGACCACAGAGCCTCCGGGAGCAGGGCTCGGCCACAGGTTGTTGGGAATCTGTTGGGTGGAAGTAGGTTTTAGATACTGGAGAGAGTGAGGATCCACATACTCCAAAATTTGAAGTAGCATGTGTAGATGGATACAATTCCAAACTTAACACATATGTACAGTATGCACTTAATGACACCTGAACCATTTCATTAGCTGTTGAAGACTGTGAGATGCTGTTGAAAGCTTAGAAAAAGCTAGAAAGTGTACCTTGTGAGTTGAGATTATTTTGTCACACAGTACAGATGTAGTTTATAGGAACATTTAGACCCTGCATACTGCATAAAAATAAACTAAATCTCTACAGAAATATGGCTATAGCCACAAATCTAGAAAATAATGCTCCGGTGTAGCTGGAGTTTGGTCAATGATGAGTTGCATATGATGCAGCTGCTAAGTAATATTATGTTAAATGCTTAAATAAGTGGGCAAAAATGCAAATTGCTTACATATGCAGTGAAAAACATAAAGGGTGGTTTCATCCATATTACAAAAAACCCATATTTTCTCACTTAACTCCAGTGGTATCTGGGAATGCAGTAAGTTTTGGTTTTATTTGACCAGGTTTTGAGAGCTCTGTCTGTCCATTCGCATACACACAGTATTCAGTAACAGTATTCACCGTAACTACTTTCGACAGAAGAAATAGTCCCTGTGAAAACTGTCGACTGTGATGTGTGTAGATTATCCAGATTAACACGGACACTGTTTGTGGACAGATATATTGCTGATTTTTCTATTTATTTATTTTTTTGAATTATTATTGCTTTAAGCACCAAAAAAATGAAATTTCATTCATTCACCTCCACTGTATTAAAGTGGAGGCAGAAGTCTCAGAGGCAGATATCGCAAAATCTGGACAAATAAAACCAAAACTATCAGCATTTGGAGTTCACATAATTTAAAAATTCATCATAAAAAGGGCCTGCAGCCTCTGTTGGCTTTTTATTACATGATCAGAGAGCAGAAAGGACAGAGAGGAGAAATAATCCCATCTGGTCAGCATACAGTAAACACCACATGACTGCTTTTTAATGCAGTCCACAGAACAGCATGTGCGTCTTTAACGTAAAATGCGGACTGAACTGACGGCTCAATCACATTCAAATGACTTCATTCACTCTGAGGCAGTTCATTTGGTCTCATTTGCCAAGATTTCAATCAAACTGAGAAGACAAGCCAGCATAAGTAAGTAGCATGTGAATAGCGAGCAATTTCACTTGCTCCTTAATTGTATTTGGTCAAAATGAAGTCACTAAAATGTGCCACGATAGCTTTCTTCCCCACAACATAAGTTCAAAGTGATAGTTCAAAAAAAAACAGAACAAATAAATTGCTCTATAAATTTGACATCAATGAACAAATATACCTGCAGTGTATTCAGACAATTCAGAAAACTGCAAAAGTATAGAGACTGAACCAACTGGCCATTGCTCAGCACAGAACACCTTTTGCCAAAGTATAGCTTACAGAAAATGTCAACAAAGAGCAGAAACCGACAGTGGTTTGGTAAAGAGTAAAAGTCCACTTTGACAGTTAGATAAACGTCTTTTGTAGCATGAAAATATGGTTGGCCAACGTGTTCCTGACAACATGTGCCATCGATAAGCAGGACCTCACTCTTTGGCCAAAAAGCAGCAATATTGGCCAAAACCTCATAGTCAACAAAACAAAACAAAACTCTTTAAAAGCCACAAGAATGCAAACCACGTCCACTGTGTTTAGGGAGACAGAAACACCCACTGCCAGCATAATTACATGTAGGACGGTCCATTTAATGACACTAATCTGGATCAGCTGTAAGAAAGGGCATGGCTGGTGTCCAGGAGTATCTATCAGAAACATGTGTGAAGAAAATACAAGACAGTCCAACAGATTCCTGACCTGGTCTTGGGCCAGGGCATAGCAGAGCTGTGACTCTGATTTTTCCTGCTTTTTTTTTTTCTTTTTTTTTTTCACAATTCTACCTCTTCAGCAACGAATTCAAGACATAAGCTGCTTTCTGTAAGCTTAAAATGTCAACACACACCCTTCTGAGGAGCAGCCGCCTGCATTTCTCCATCTGAAAAACCCTGAAAGGCTCAACAACACTTGGAGGCCTAATCTCAGTTTCTGAGGGAGAACGCCTACCACAAGGACAAACTGACATTCTGCGTCTCCTCTCACCTCATCTTGTACCTGACCTTTGTCCAAACAGCGAGATGAATGTTCAGCTAACATGAAATCTGATATAAGGCCATTAATTCAGCCATGACACCTCACAGAGGCTCTAATCAGTGTTCAGGCTCTTATCTGAAGATGGGTTTCATAATAAGTGATTAATAGCGCAGCAGTGACACGGACTGATTTATGCAGATAAAATCGTTCATTTGTTGTGACTTAGGCTACAGAAATTGGGTATTTTAGGAGAGAGGACTAATGGAGAACGAAGATCACAGGCCGCATTACGCAAAGTCCGGCGCCGGTGAGAGCGTACAGTATGGATTAATATTCCCATCAGAGGTTCATTTGACATTGACAATAAAAACCTTAACTTGTAGAGCAACACAACTTGCCTGTGTGTAGCTGTCGGTCCTCGGTAACACTGATAAATCGTAGGTGGCTGCAAAGTGAGTTTTGGCTTGTTGGATCTGCCCGTAGCGCTCTCTTTTCCTCCACTTCGCTCTTCTGTTCTGAAACCACACCTAATTGGAAAAAGGATCAAATAAAATGAGACAAAACAAAATCAATTAAAATAATGTGACTTTTCGTCAGGATGTCATATGGCATTGGCTCAGTGCAACCACATTTTGGCAAAATAGCCTGTTGAAAGAGCTGCAGCAGCCTAAAATTAAGATAAATTCCTCTGCACCAGTTTAGTAAAATACGAAAAGTGTGTGTGTGTGTGTGTGTGTGTGTGTGTGTGTGTGTGTGTGTGTGTCACCACATTTGTTTTAATTACTAAACATATATTATGGTGTATTTATTTGAGCTACATTGATAAATCTGGCTTTTTACGCACAGCGGTGTGGCTGTTGCTCCACATTTGTTTTATCGCCTTAAAGCCCCTCTCTCTATATTTTATGGTTTCTTTTCTCCATACGTGAAAATGAAAAACAAAATAAGAGTCTGATGATAAACTATACCTGCACTCTGGCCTCTGTTAATTCTGTCCTCATGGCCAGCTGTTCCCTCACATAAACATCTGGATAGTGAGTTTTCTGAAAGACTTTCTCCAGCTCTTCCAGCTGCGCGCTGGTGAAGGTCGTCCGGTGTCTCCTCTTCTTGCTGCTGGACACGTTACTGTCGCACTTGTCTCCCATGTCGTCCAAATCCGTTTTCTCCTGTCCTGTTGTCACCGGAGACGCCCGAAGAGTGCAACAATTGTCCATCGACCTCCCGAGGTCCGAGTGCAAAGTGTCGTCGTCTGTTTTTGGCACACCGTAATTGGCTAGAATGAAGAAGTGGTGAATTAATAACAGTACATTTTTAGGTTTGCCATGCTGTTATATTGTAACTGCAACTTAAAGCATAAAAAATAAATACAAATGACTTCTTACTGCCCCCCAGCTATTAGAAAAACAATCAAAATCAGAGGTCAACTGTGATCCTTTAAGTGTTTCATACTAAAATAATTTACGTGGAAAAATGTAAAATGCCAACAAAGATTTTCTAAATATTAAAAATGGCGAAAATATAAAATATTTACAAACTATATCAGATCTAATGAGAATAACTGAACGCCATAAATGAAACATCAGAAAATTAAAAAAAGAAACGATTGGATGTTAAATTCCCCTGAGGTTTTTCTCTTTATCTCGCACGCGGATGCAGACCAACTCCTGTAAAACTGCAGAGTTGATGCACAAAAAGTCAAAGTTACAAAAACAACTTTTTACGCACCGTTTTGGTCTCCGCAGGGCGAGGAGCGGTGTTCGCCGCTCTGGAGTCCGAAGGCCTGCGCACATTTCGGGGAAGACTTGGTGAAGTACTGCGCGCTGTCCAGGCTCTCCATGACTTGGTCCATGTAGTAATCGCTGGCCTTCATCGCTTGGCTTTTCAAGGCGAACTTATCCTCCATGTACTCCATCATCTTACCCGAAATCCGCTCGCTTTAATCAAATGTCACCATAAAAAAAGAAACTAATCGTCGTCGCGCACCGATGAGCGGAGCAATGCCTTGTAATGCAATAATTCGCCAATGGAGTTAATTTGCTCTGTCTTGAAGGCACAACGTCTTTATAGCCCCAAAGAGAACGAGATCCTTAAAGAGCCCCCCTCCTCTCTGAATATGAAACAGCACCCAACTCCTCCCACGACCTGAATCCAAACCAAACAGCAGTTTGAAGTGATTCTAGATCCACAACGACTCTGAGAGGAAACAATCAAAACCGACTTTAATTTACAGCATGTTTAGACATCCAGAATGAGGCAATAATTCATCTACAGCTACAAGTTGTGACTGCAAACGGGATTTAATCTGAGTCTTTGGATACTGAAGGTCGCTGATCTCTGCTGTTCATTCATTTCGTTTTTGGGCAGTTCAGCCTGTGTGGTACCGGAATAAAGTGACCAGCAAAATGCTCTAAAATTTACTTTAAGGAAATAAATATATATTTACTTAATTCTATTTTATTTTAATTATTATTCTATGACCTTTTTGTCAACTGATTTATAGCTATATATTTTTAATAACTAGGCCCTGCCAAATTTGTTCAACCTTATATTTCAAGTCTACAGAGGCGGTATGCCACTAATTTAACATTTACAAATCTGTGTAGAAAAGCGAATACACTTTAAAGTTTAATTAGGAAAAACTGGGACGCAACATGTTTCTAGTTTTTGTTAGTGCAATAAAAGCGTGTGCTGCTTACAGAAAATATTACAATAGAAAACACTACAGAAAATAAGCTCCAATTTTATTTTATTTTTGTTTTCATTTTTAAGAAATGGTAATCCTAAATCGCACAATTTAATCGCCATTAACACGTGCACGCATGCTTCAAACTTAAAACGCAGTCCAAATAGGATTTTAATTCATTTTGACAAACAAGGACAAAAATATATACAGTTTTCATATGTTCAGAGGCTTCAAACTGACGTCTATTTTCCGCTCATGTCCAGTACGTCCTAAAATTATATTCCGAGCTGCCCCGAAGAACCTGGTTATTTGGACTCATTTACTGTGAAATTTAATGTCAACGGTATACGATAGTTTTGGCGCATTTCTACGCATTGCAGTTAGAAATTCGCGTTTTGGGTTAGATGTTTGCAAAATTATTGATATGGTGTTGTCATGAGAACAAGATATGAGTGAGTATGGTTTTTCTTTCAGCTGCGACAAAAAGCAGAAAAGCTTCATCATGCTGTTAAATTAAACAGGACCACCGCCTTTAGCTCAGTGAGCAGTGAACGGTGTATTTCTCTGCACTATTAATGTCAGTTCAGATCAATTTATCATTTGTGGAAATATTGTATGAGCAACATCAAATTAGGGTTAATATTTGACTGTCAAAAGTCCTGTAAATGAAGTATTGACCCTTTCTTGCTTGAATTAAAGACCAAACATCCTCCTCCTGCAGGAAAGTTGAGTTTCATTGAAGCCAGCAGCCCTCAAGAGCAGACACACAGGGCTCAACAGGGAGGTTTGCAAAAAAGGACAGGAAGAGCGGTTCTTCTATTTCTTCTTAGTGGAGGAATTATGTTACCGCTAACCAAAGCCTATCTCCCACCTCCACATCTCCACCCAGAGCCACGCCACCTGCAATGCACACCATGCGTATAAGAGCTTTGGTTCGCTCTGGGGTCAGTGGCAGTTACCTGGAGCTTCATGGAGCCACAGGAGAAAAAATAAAAATAAATAGAGGTGCTCTTAAGTAGCAGGGGGGTGTCTTATTGGGCTTCTAAGATGACCTCGCACATTGGCTCACGCTGCGGAGAAAATGTGAAAAGTTCACTGTGGTTTGGTGGGTCTTCGGCTGGAAATTCCTGCCACAATAGATGCTGCATGGGTTTGTAAAGTTGGAGGGCTTGGTCACCTTTAGGCCGATCAGTCAGGCTAATTCTTTAAGTGCTGCAGCCAATATGTCATGTGAGCCACCTGGAAAGATCTACACCTTCACTTTTCATAAAAACATATACTGCCAGCTTGTTATTACATTATGTAGCACTCATCATGGTCAAAATATGATTGAACTGAACTAATTATCATTCATTTTAGTCTTAATGTGACTGATCACAGTCCAAGACAACCAAATCAGGGCCTGAGAGGCCAAACCGTGCCACTTCAGAAGGCAGGAACATGACATCATGATGCCTAAAGCCACCCTTAGGTCTAATTCAATCTATTGAAATGTCTTCAAACTTTGGCTAGCCACGAAACACAAAAACGACCAGAGTTTATTTTCCCCAAAAGCACAAATTTTGTGGAGCTTATAAATGTCATTTGAGCCTGCAGAACATTTGGCTCATAAAGCCGAATATCAAAAAGTGAAAGCAGCGCATTCGTGCTTTAAATGTTTGTTTTCGTTTTGTTTGTTTGTCTTTTGTTTTTCCAGGAGTCAGGCATTCCTGAGCACTGACCAACTTCAGCTCTCAATCACTTGACTAAGTCATCTGGGTTCATGTCGACATGTTATACAAGTCACCTATGACTGAAACCAGAACTAACCCGCCAGCCAGGTCGGCCAGACTAAATCCAGATGCTGCGATACAAAGCTAAAGCTAATTTTAATAACGATACAATAATCATACGAACAAGATTTTTTCTCATATAGCCTCTTTAACAGTTAAAAAGAGCTTTACAGAATTAATGTCAATACAGCATACAGCAGCAATCAAGAAAGGCAAGGTGAGCCCACACAGGATCACCTTAATATTAAAATGATTTCTTAATGTTTTGCATTTTAAAATACACAACAGATTTAGATGTAACCAAAACATAGACAGAAAACCGCTAGAAGCCTCTGTGAGCATTTGGTTTTAGCTTTGATATTTTTCATTACAATATTCATTTCATTAAAAAGATAGAAAGTCATCAAAAAAAAACATTTATCAAGAGTTGCACAATAACATAAAGTACCTATAACAGTACAGGGTCATAAAGCGTTGAAGCATAAACAATTTGTTTTATAATAATTATTGAATCCAAAAGCAAAAAAATAAAAAAAATGTTGTTTATCATTTCATTATCACACCAACAAGACAAACCTGGAAGTGCTTCTGCTCCAGATACAAAAGGCTAAAATAAAACAGTTTTCCCCTCTTAACCTCAGCTCTCTCTGCACTACAAAAATATAATGCACTTATATCATTTGACCAGACTTTACTATAAAAACAATTGAAAGTATGGGTTATCATAAAAATGCAGATATGTGTGTATATAAACAGGCATTTCATGATACATTTCATAATGTGAGTTCTATACATTTTATAAGATGTATAAACTATGTATGACTCACACTGTATGTATATCTTTGTTAGAGACAAGCTCTCCAACATCTGACAAATTCAAGAGATTCTGTTCCTCCTTAATCTCAGTTTACGAATGTGTTAATAATCTTTCAATTGGTCCAAACCTCTTGGGCTAATTTTCTCAAGGCTTGCTACCTGTGACATCAGGCCTCCTGCCCTCAGTTGTGTGAAAAGAGTCATTCTGACCTGTTTTCATCGAAGTGATATAATAAGCCAGCAGTTGTCATTCAGAGAATAAATTAGCTTTGACTTTTACCAGGGTCCAGTGCGGAATACATTCTGCTCTATTCCCAATTTCTTTATAAGTTGGGTTCACATTTCCAGGAGAGCTTGCACATTCCTCAGAGTTTATATCCATTTCCCATTTCTTTACTTTGGCTAAAGGAGCTGGATAATTGTGTAATGAGACAGAAATAAACATTTTTTATGTCGTTTTTCTTTACGAGTAAGTGTTTGTGCGATTTAGAGTTAAGCTTATTTTACACTGTGAAGAATTTCCAGTGCTGAGGTTTAATAAAGCCATATATCTCTGAAAAATTATATAACTATGATTTTATGTTTTAAGGATTTCCCTCCGATCCTAATGACTTCATTTATCTTTTTATGATTTGCTATTCACTTGAATAATAAATATAACAGCATATTACTAGACCTTCAAATCAGCTTTACTCCTTCTACAATACAACCACATTTCATTAGTATGTAGCATGTATACATACGTACTGTAGATTGTCTATAGTATGTCCTGCACTGTCTTTCAGTACTACATCGACCTCCTCATCACAATATGCCTCAGTATACTGCTGTCGCTATTGTTTTATACTTTACATCACAGCTAATAATTTTGCAAGCCACACTGTTGTATTTTAGAAATGTTATTATCTTTCCAGGCAGCAACTGGCTTCCACTGATTTACATATGACACAAAAAACAATCAGCACACTCTTGAAACTTGCATAAGCTCGGTCTGGGTTATGTTTTGTCAAAGTCCTATCCTTTTTGTATCACGTAAAGTGCATTACCATGCAATGATAATACAACACTGACAAAACATTAACACAGACTTGATGTTCACTGTGATTAATTACACAACTTGAAGGAGTTAAAACTCGCAAACACACTGTTATGGTCCTTTAATGCATTTGAAGGAAGCACTTTGAGGGATTCGGATACAAAACCTCCCTCTCCCAGACTCCATCTGACAACATTTGCTGACTCGAGGTCAGGCTGGCAGGGCAGTCTCGGCTGAGAGGGACATTCTTCATCTTATCTAAATGTGTGGTGGAGCACTCATTTCACCAGGCAATGGATTTTGGATGTCTTAGGTTACATATAATTTACCCATAACCCAAAAGTAAACAAATCTAATGTAGGCTGGTAGACGATGGTTTAACAATATAATTTCAGAAACAGTAGTTGTGGAGAAGAACTAGTGACACTAGTGACGAGATACGCACATACAGTACTTTTATGTCACCTGTCTGTTCATGTCGCATGTGCAATCAAAAGCTGAATTCTCCAGTATCACAGCTGTGTACTGACAGTTTGATGAAATACCCCCTTCATGTCCCCCAGAGAGCCTGAATAACCAGTTTCCCCCTGAAGTAGGATAGTGCTCTTGGGTTTCACAACAGCCCCCAAGTGGGCAGGACCACCACATCTCTGGCATACGCCGCTCTCCAAGACAAAAATCCCCATCAGCTTGCGTACAGTCAAAACACACCCTCCAGACATGTGTAAGTGAAAGATAGAAGGAAAATAAATAGACAGACATGCATTTCCTGCCAGGGAGCCACTCTGCAGCTCTGAATATTTGTTTTGACATTCATTAAGTTATCATTTCCAGGCGGCGGACCAGCGAGGAACCTCCAAACCTGAGGTTCACCGCCTCCGGTAGGGCAGTGTTTGCGGACGGACGCCTTAGCTCTCCAAATTCAAATACACAGACAAGGCCATTATAATCCACGACTGAAAATAAAGAAAACATCATTCTAATTCTAACACCAATGTTTGTGCTCTACTCATAAAAGCAGTAATTCCAAGCCCACTGTTGGTGAGCAGGAGCTAAATATAGCCACAGAATGGGCAAATTGCACTTAAATCTCTGGGCTTTATCAAACTTTACTCTTAACAGAGCACAGGAGAAGTGGAAAAAGCAAGTCTTTTCCCATGGCTATAAACTATAATTACTATATTTTTTGTCAAGAGAGTAAATCAGCACAGAAACAACAGTTCAGCATCCCTAAGAAGCATGAGTCCACAGGTATTGGTATAAAGGTCCTTCATTTGCATATGAAGCGTGCCATTTGCTGAGGATTTGTGATTTTGCTCCATGTGTTTCGGTGCTGGTTGGCTGCGATCACGTTCAGGCAGGGACACTTGAGCAGTATCAACATAATGGAACCGCCTGAAGATATTTGGGCTGGTCCAGGTCCTATTGGTCTTAATTAATTTTCAGGAGAGGGAGCTTGAGTTTTCAGCTGCGTTTAAAAAGAACAGCTGCAGGGGGATTCAGCGTAGGTGATAAAATAGCATTATCAATAAAAACAAAGAAAGTCTTCATGGAAGGAAAAAATAGCCATGTGAGACTGAAATCTATTGGTTTAAATCTTGGGCTATTACATTTATGTTTTTTTGCAGGAAAACATATTAATCCCACAACATAGGTTGTTATTAGCATTATGTTGCATTCTTTGTAGGGCTATGTACCAGAAGAGGGAAAAATATCTAATATATCTGCCTTTGCGTTGCACTAGGCGTTGGGTAAGGACAGCAGAAAAGGTGGCGTGGTTGTAGAAGAGTTTGTGTTTTACTTGTACACTTTGTCCCTCTTCTTGCCCCCTCCCCAGCCGCCACTCAACTGGACAGGGCTGTCTCGGAAGGAGATGCGCTCCTTTTTTGACGGAGCAGACGTGGCTCGCTTAGGAGATGGAACCTCTTTTCCTGGAGACATAGAAGGAAAATGTGTCAATATCTCATATGTAAAGTGAGCAGCGTGAAATCAATCCATCATAGACTTCAAATGGTAATTCATACGATTTGTGCTATGTAAATGACATATTTGAGTCCAAGCGCTCATTGCTGTGGTGTTCTTGCTCTGCTTTTCGTACTCAAATGTCAATCATGATTTTACTGGATTTTTGCTGACCAGGTCTGCTCTTTTTGTCTGTTCAGCCATTTTTATGGTGCTTATCAATAATCAATCTCATAAAATAGGCCTCTAGAGGAAGGACTACCTATGCCTTTGAAAACCAACTGTTGCTGCAGCTGTTGTAAAAGTAATACATCAGTTCTTGTACACCTGAGGATCTTTCCCTGGAAGGATCTAGGTTTCATGTTGTCTTTCAGGGAATTCGTGAAAATTCCAACTTTCTACCACGAACATGGAGTCCAAGGTATTATCTGTACCATGATTTTGTGCAATAATATGCATGTTGGGTAACTAAATCTTGAAGCTTTTCTACTGACTTCAAGCAAAAAGCTAACACGGACATTGTTGTTTAAA
Organism: Oplegnathus fasciatus; assembly: GCA_003416845.1. Taxonomy (NCBI): domain Eukaryota; kingdom Metazoa; phylum Chordata; class Actinopteri; order Centrarchiformes; family Oplegnathidae; genus Oplegnathus; species Oplegnathus fasciatus. The sequence goes on from NTHP01000033.1 coordinate 866,392, forward strand.
TCTAACATTAAGGAATTTGCAACCTTTGACCTTTGGGGAAAAAAAAGTCTCATTAAGAAATATAAAAGCTTCGATGAACGAGGTAAAGGTTGACTTGTTTTATATTAAATGATAATATGTAGGCTTTTATAATGGAACTTTAGTTTGGTGTCTGTCTCAGGAGACTCAAAACAACACAATATTAAATCTCACTGTACAGACTTAAGTGTGAGCAGGTTTGTGTGTGTGATCCATCTCCCAGGAGCACCGTGTGCTGTATCAGAGGCCCTTCCATTTCACCTGGGGATCAGTACAAAGCTTTTTAAACACACAGAACAAAGGCAGCGCTTCTACCGGGCATGATGCATTCCACGTGTAGAGACCAGGCCCGCGGTCTCCACGGCTGCCCCACACAGGGAGCCAAACAGCGGGGAGGGCTCTGGAGGAGGTGGGGGGCCTGGGACGCATCGCAGGTACTGACCCAGCTCCAAATGTCTGCACAGCTGGCACACTGTATAGAATATCCATCCACTCACAAGTCATACCTAATCGCACCTCTCTAGTTTTTGATTTAACTCATGTCCGTCGTGTAACGCTGTGCTTTTCCTCTTCTCATGGTTTGTGTAATGTAGTTTAAAAATAAAGCACCACAATCTTTTGTGTTTATTTTCAGAAATCTTAGACCAGCTCTGGTGGCTGAATTTAGTTTATTAAAGACTTTTGTCCAATTATCTGTTCTAAATGAAAAACAGGACACAGAACTTGACGCACATGTTGCTAATTTCACTGCAAGTTGTGCAGTCATGCTATTAAATGTACAGAGATAAACAAATGGGCACACATTTGACCCAACCGCTGTGACCAAACAAATTGTTTTCGATCATTTTACTCCTATTAGAGTTGAACAGAGGACAAAATTGAGGGAGCAGATATGCAACTTAAGTGGTTTCCTCTGCACACGTAATGAAAATATTTTGTGAGCCTGGAAACGCATTTTATGGCACCGTCCCAGCAAGTGGTGAGTATCGCATTGCAATAGGTTATAGAGTAGGTTATAGAGTATTTATGTAGTCTTTACTGCTATGGCAAACTAAGTGAACCTTCTCACTTTAAACTTTCACTTTGATGTATGTATGCCACTTCAGAGGGAAAGGATATACAACTTTTTGATAAATAAAGTTTTTGTTTTTTTTAGTCTCACTCTTTTACTGACTCGTGTGGGCTGACTGTAAAAATATTTTTGTCAAAGAAACTGATTCCTTGATTTCACCCAAGTAACCAATTTCCTCTGATATGATGAGTTTTTGATGATGTAGCACAGAGACCATTAGATGCCCTTTCCAAGTTTATGAAATATCTAATTGGCTTTTTGAGAAGTGCTCTTGCCTTACACATACATTCATATTCCAATTTGCCCTCGACAATTTCGATAAGTGGTGTTTTCATCAGTGCAGACAAAGAGGCTTTCTTTCTCTCGGCCGTACTCCTGAGGAGGACAACAGTCTGCCTGCTTAGCACGACGACAAACGCTCCTGCTGCTGCTGCACCTCGTGGATATCATTTTGAAATCATCATCGGAATCCAATTTAGCTTCGTTAACGGGGACAGGGCTCTCCTTCACTTGGATTCCTGGACTTGTTTAATGTGGTCATCTGCTTTCAGCCTGTCAGTAGCATCTTTGTCACTCAAACTCCTGAGCCCCACTTCTCCTGACAGAAGGGCCAGTCATTCTTCACTGAAAGCACTGTTGTTTTTTTTTTCTTTCTGCCCGTTTCCTGTCAGAGGAGAAATTCACGGCACTCTGTCCCCAGCCCGACCTCGTGGCTCCCCTCCCCTCCCGAAGCAGCCGACCAGTGGACTCAGTCTGGGCTGAATAAGCAGCAGCCTTTATCCCTGGCTCGGCGCACTCAGGTCTGTGTGACCCGAGACCCATGGGTGCAAGTGTGCAAACACAGAAACATCTGTACACACATGTGCTGAATGTACAGGTATATACACACGCGTGTACGCACAAAGACATGAATGCAATCGAAATCTATGATTTCTTAGGCTTGAGCAAGAAACTGCTGAGAAAGTTTGACTTTGGCACATCTATCAACACAAACACAGGAATACTGATGTATGTGTCAGTTAGCACAATTTAGTGTTTATAATTACAGTTGACTTTATGAATTAAATAAATTAGTATTTTTATGTTACTGTTCAGTTTCTGTTTTTGCTGTCATTGCAAAAACAAAGATATTCTTATAAATGTCAGCTCAGCTAAATAATAAATTGGCATAATATATACTGGATATTTTATATAACCATACTGTTATATATGTCTATCTATCTGTCTGTCTATCATTCAGTCATGTATACAGTATGTGTGTATCTACACATGTTGGTATGTATAAAATAATATTCAATTTACAGTGTTCTGAGTGAACAATTAGTAATGCCTGAGAAGGAAAGTTCTATAAATAACCTTTACATTTAGCATTGGCAATAAATGTCTCTATTACCATGCATCTGGATTACCAGTTATTGTGAGAGACGGTTAAAAACAGAGTCAGTGACACAAATAATTTACTTTAGGGGGATGGTTGAGTCTTGTGTTTCAGAACATTTATGTTTTTTCAGATTCTGTTCAAAGTTCAGTTAAAAATTTAGTGATTTTGGGTAGAAAAATGGCTGCGAAGTTCACAAGACTCACTTGCATGACCCAAAGAGTTTCTGCGAGGATAATTGTTCTCTTTGCGAGGTTGGGCAGCTAAACTGCTGTTGGCCCACAATCCACTGGCGTGATGTAGACGTTCTGTGTATCCTGGGTCTGCCTGCACGCACCACACACAGAAACACAGAAACACACACACATAAATGAGGCCCAACGTGACACGTCTCACGCAAGCAGTCCAGCATTTTGAATAACATTCAACAACTAGCGGCTCTGCAGTCTGAACATATCTAAGAAACAGGAGGAAGGGGGTGGCTCCTCTTGCCAGTGATCATAACTCAAACTGCTCTATAACGGCACATGGAGACCTGCAGTTTCCGACTTCAAAGACCCCAAGAGCATCAGTATCGTTCTCGAGTCCAGGCAAACTGCTCCAAAGTGACACTGGGATTTCTGCAAGTAAAATGAAGAAATTGCAGCCAGTTGATCCAATTGAAAGTGTCACTGTGGAGCTAAACCTCAGACTCACCTCCCCCCTGCCTCCTTTAAATCGAAGCTGATGAGACAGGCTCCAGGGGAGGGAACCTACAGCGCGGGACACAACTCTGACTGGTGAATGTAAATACTGCATACCTTGCAACTGCCCCCCAGAAAAGATTCAAATCAAGATTCACTGTCATTCTATGAAGTGAATGAACTGCAGGGGAAAACGGGAGGGGAGTGTACTCACCACGAGCTGCACTCTGCCTCCATTCAGAATGTCTGAGCTGATCTCCGGTAAGAAATGCGCACTGAGAATAAGATAACAAAAAAAGCCCAAACATTTGGGCCGTTAGCACTCTGTGTATTTCCAATCAATTCAGCAGTTTCCTCTCTTCAGTTCCATGCAATTACTTCTGACATATCATAAAATAAACACAGATGCCATGTATGATAATCTTAACGTCTCTTTGTTAGTTAAGGGGTAGCACAGGCCTACATGCTCACTGTCTGTTACAGACAATCTGTTAGTATGTGTTTCAATATACAGTGATTATACTGAAGTGTCAGCTCTATCACTTTTGGAATTTGGCATTAAAGAAAAAAATCAGCGCTGCACAAATTGTTTTATTTTACCACATTGAACATTACCAGCTAATTAAATTGAGAAAAATACAGTGGAAACCTCTAATAGTGATCACATCTGTACGGGTCAAATTGATCACTATAAGCGGATGATTATTATAACTGAATAGTTTTTTTCTTTTTCTTTATTTCTCATGCAGACTACCATCTAATTGACATTTGTATATTTATTACATGAACATTAAGTAATGAAACAGACAGCTTTGCTATTTACTGGGGTAATTATTTAACCAGCATTTGTATAGGAATGATTCTGTCCCAAGCTTTTTGATCCAGTTGATCATTGTAACTGTGATCACTATAAGCGGTTTCCACTGTAATCATGGGGCAATTATATCAAAAATGAAAGTAATGAAACACACATACAGTAAGAATGGACTTGGTAATGAAGTACGAGGTATCTTGTGTCTAGTAGTTAAAGTATTGAAATGAAATACATAATAAATATTCATAGATTAGGTATTATTCAACGAGGGAGGAGGATACATAATTTTGAGATTTTTTAGGTAATCTCAGATAATTTTGAACTTTTTTGTGGGAAAAACAAAATCAAATTCAAAGGGTCTCTCCAGAAACTATGTCCCAGTTACGCTGGATAATCCACATGCCTTGCTGTGAAATCAAAGACAAAGACAGGTATTTAAAAACCTGAGAATACAATGCAGATACAAGCAAAACTTACCAGGAGTAAATAAAAAAAAAATCATTTTTCTGTCATTTGGTGAAGCAACCCTTTAAAGCAATTTTAGCTACACAACACACCACCTACACCACCTTATGACCCACATTAAGTACCTCACCTCTCTGAGTCCCTGTCAGAGTGAGCAGCCTGTGTGTGCAGCCACTGCTGAGCTCGTTCCTGCTTCACTCGCTCCGTCTTCTCTGCCTGCTGAAGGCCCGGCTCAGCCTCGCGAACTGCACTCGACAGAAAACATCAAATAAACGTCACAGGCATTTTTTTTTTTTTTGCTCCAACTCCTCTTGTCAGTTAAGTAACATTGCTGATGACAATGGTAGCAAAGAATGAGTGTGCAGCCTAATCAGCGAAAGTCGGGGTGAAGGTGGCATGTTTCTAAATGACAAGAGGCGTAATCAATACTGCAGTGAAAGAGTTGTGTTAACAGTTACTCACCAAAGTACAAGCTTAACAAATAAACAGCTCATGGGCCTGATCTGTAGCAACGTTTGACACGTTTCACTGTAATTACAGTCGGCCAGGGTTCCCAGCCCTGGGAGAGATCAGTGGTCAAAGCTCCCAGTGTTTATGTTTGGGCTTAAGGTGGTGTATTTGTTTGGAGGAGTCAGGGGCATTACTGTAATACATTTAACATTGCTGAAGGATGCAACAGGAGAGGATCTGCTTTTTTCCAACAATTGTTGGGGCTTGTGGTTCTTTGCAAAATTTAATCAAAGCAATGTTCTAACAGTTTGTTAAAGAAAGAAATCTGAAAGGCTGCTGATTTACGAGTTATGCTGAAATCCCATAATAAGGTCGTAATTCAAAGTAAACATTTATGTTACGCTGACAGTAATGCTGCTGTAGATGGGTGTAAACTGATAATGAATTTTGACAGGCCAATGCTGGAACTAATGATGCATTTATTTAAGCCATTTACTTGCTTTTGCTGAGCTGTAAAAGGAAAGAAAAAAGCTTTACAGTTTTCATGGGTTAATTGAGAAGCCCCACTAAAAATGTCAAGTGATAGATGCTTCCCCCCGGGGCAGCAAAGGCCAGGAAATGGCTACTCGCACTTCCCAAAGCTGAAAATACACAGAGAGACAGAGCACAGGCAGAAAAACCCTCAGAGAAATACTTTTTTTAACAGAAACTTGCTCATTAACTGTACTTATTATAGCACTGTTTGATCTAAGCAAGGGTTCTGTATTGCCTGCTCACAGTTTTTATACCTGTCATTCATATCATAGGATCTGGATAGATCAAAAGTTGCTAAGAAGACTGACGATAAATTTGAAATGAATGTATAGTGTAGCAAACACATGTTCACAGTACACAGTGATACAAGTTTTATGTTGAACTCCAGAAGCATGGAGAGACTCTCCTCTCCCTTTTCCCCTCTGAACCCTCCACTAAGGCCCCCTCCTGCACCCCTCCAACCTCCTGAAACCCCTTCCAGTACTCCTCCAGGGCATCAGGAGGGGGCCTGTAGGAGTCACGCTTGTTAAGAGGGGCTCTTAAGCGCATTAAGCAATCTCATCTCTACTGAGGAGGGGAGAACTCTGACTTAATATCAGAGAGTTGGGGAGGAGAAGGGTGGAGGCCCGCAGCAAACCAGAGCTGAAGGAGAGACACGATGCTGGCACTCTGGAGCCTCCTCCCCTGTAACCTCCCCAAGAAACAAACAACACAGGGTCAGACAGTGGATCAGTATCAGTGCAAACCTTAATGAGAAATGAAATGGTGCCATGAATGAGTTGATGACCTTTGTCTTGTTGTGAGTGAGCATCCTGAACAGTTCTAGTCTTAAGGGATAAAAACACAAGCAGTCAGGCAATCAGACTGTAAACGATAAACAATCAAGCTGTAAACAAGCCAAAAGTTTAGCCATCTAAACCACTTTATTTGTACATAAAACAGAAAGTGAGCAACTTATGTAATAATTCTGCATTGCACAGTACAACTGTGTGCATGCACGACAACAGCAAGCATGGAAAATCAAAATCAAAGTAAGTTGAACCACAAAGTCAGCCTGTAAGAGATGTTTACAACAGTATGCTTGAAACAAACTCATGTGACATGTTCTCTAACCACGTCTAAAGGCAAAAGTGTGCCAAACTCGAAGAGGAAGCAAAAGGTCTGCCATCACAGAAAGAGGTGAGAAGCAATAAATCGGACAAATTAAATAACCGTGCACACACTGGATTAGATTGGACAATGTCTCCTTAAAAATATTCATTATGTTGCACTTCATTGTACAAACAAAAAGTGACAGAAGTAGTTGCGTGAAGAATGAAAACATGGAGCTTGAAAGAGAAGTTCTAACTCTGCCTATTTTCTTATCTCTGCACACCTGGCCGATCACTTCTTAAAGTAGGTGTGATTGTCAGATTGTCTGTTTTGGAAAGTTACAAAACCTGTTGGACGCAGACCCCCTTGTTAACTTTTCACTTTCTCTTCTAAATAAGTTTGGCTAAGCTTTTGGTTTGTTTAAACTACGAACATAAAACCCAAAATATGATACACAGAAGATGTGATACACTGAAATTATCCTTTAAATCATTACACCTAGGCGTTTGAACAACCTTTTATCAACTAAAAACACTACTAACACAGACTTAAAAAGAAAATGTTCAAATGCTGTGTCATGTTAATGGTTAGCATTCAGAGACTTCACAGACTTGCATCTTGGCTTGCTATTTGCTCATGAAGACTTGTATTAGACCTGCCCTAAAGAACGTGAAACCTGGCCGGATTTACTTGAAACTTGCCCCATAACACTTAAAAACAGCTAATCTAAGGCTAACCCTTACCTTGTTTTGTATTGCATTTTGAGAATCCTGTTTTCATGGCATTTACAGAGAGGAAGAAGAATCAGAGCGTGTCTGAAATTTGAGCATCCTAACTCAGTGTTTTTAGTAGGGTGTCTGTTTCTGTGAGTGACTCAGACTGCTACCCCACTGTACGTTGGCTCTACACGTTTCTTCCCTAAGTGTGCCAGTACATCTCAAACATATACTATGAAGCGAAAGCTCCACTGCCTGACATAAATAGAAGCTCTGAGATTACGGGGGAGAAATTGAATGCATATGAATGGTGGTAAATATGCTGACATTAAGTTATTTTGGATGATGGATGATAAACAAGATGATTGCGTTTCAGTTAGACTTTGTAGATGACTTGAAGTGTGAAATCGAGTTAAGTGCTCGGGAGGTAGGGGTTCCAGGCTGAAATAAAAATATATACCCTTGTGTCCCTCTGACATGAGGACGGATGTTTGGTGGGGCTGGATCTCAGTTTGGATGGAAGAAGGAGGTTGGAAGAGTGTGTGTGCCGGGAGGGGGGGGTTGAGTGGAAGGCGTTAGTGGAAAGTAAGAGGAGAAACAAGGAGAAACGCTTGGAGGCATACAACATCTTCAACATCTGCAGCACACAGACACTTGTCGATACAAACCATTTAAAAAAAAGGGAAGTGTATTTCTAGATTTTTTTGCCTTTAAAAGAAAATGTCTTGTGGCTCTGCTCCATTCTCTCCCTCTCTATCTCCCTCTCTGGGTATGTAAGCCGATACCCATTTCAAGTGGGTTACTCATGTCCAGCACATCCACACAAAGAGCCCGGATAAAATAAACACGCCGCGTCGGATATCTTGGAAAGAATCTGTCATGGGTTTGGGGCTAATCACCTCCAGAAGGGGCTTGACTCAAAGCCTGAAACGTTAGCCCCTGTCGGGGAGCGCTGGCTGGGCCGGGCTGGGCTGGCTAGGCCCCGGGCACTGGGGATAGATCCGGAGGAGGGGGTGCCTTCCACAGGTCAGGACCAGGGGAGCAAGAGGGGAGGCTGGCTTGGGCCCGTTTACAGAGACCCGGGATTACAGCACAATGAGCCAGATCCCGACACACAACCTCTGACGCCACCGTCGCCACTGCCTCACGGTCACCCTGTAAAAAGGCAGCAGGAGTTGTCTCCTCCTGAACCGAGCTGCTTAGGGTCACGTATTTTACAGGATCCCAGTCGGATCAGAAAACCGACAGAGGACATGGGGTATTAAGCAGAGAGGGAAGGTTGATGTCCAAACCAGTGACCCCATTACTTTATCAGCTGATGTAGCTGCTTCACTTCATTGCTCGAGAACACCAGTCCTGTTTGATGAATTATCAAGACAAGGGTGGAGAGGAGAGATAAGGACACTGGAAAGAAACAGGACTGGAAATATTGTTGTAATGTAATAGGTCATTTGGATGGAACCGGTCCTCTACTGCCAGTTGGCTGAGAGCTTATCCACGGCTATACTGTGCTCAGACACGACCAGTGTCAGTAATTACAGTGAAGCTGACATAATACACCTGCAGTTCAAAATAAACACCTGATAACATAACACTGCTGTCATACTCAAACTCAGTTTTTCATGTTGCACGGCCGAAAAGTTCTTAGTGGGAACGGCCATCGACCTCAGCTTAAGACAAGTTTGTCCATCATTGTCTGATGAAAGTGCCTTGTAAGTTTGGCAATTTACTGGCTGCTGACCAAAAGAAATGTTCAGAATCTTTGAAAACATTGAAATAAGTTGTTAACTTGATCTTTGGCTGCACAGCAATTAATCAGTTTAAAGGGAAACAAGGGTACTCCTTCGCAACTATTCTACAAACAAATTACTAAAGCGATCCACCCAAAAGAGATAAAGTGGAACGAAAAACATCCCAAAGTTGAAGGTACGATTTGTTCTATTTTTTTTGTCACATGAAATGACAAAGCACACATATTGTATTTCTCTACAGCTAATTAAGGGGTATTTCATGCTTATGGCAGCATTGGACTTGGACCAGAGAGAGACCAGTCACTTCACTGCCTGTTGGCAAACACTGTTGTTACAGCATCCCCCTGACTGCTGGATGACCGCGAGCATCGTGCTCTCTGGATGTGAGGCCTTGACCCTGGTGGGTGGGGGTGGGGGTGGGGTGCAGAGGAAAGATGGAGACAGGCCCTCATGATAAAAGCCGGCTTCCCCCGTCCTCCCTCCTGCCCTCCCTCCAGCTCTTCCCTCCCTTTTAAGTCTGGCTGTGGATGTCACAATGCCAAATCATCTCTCCACCTCAGGGCAGGGCAGGAGGCCACAGCAGAAAAAGATGGAGGGGGAATTTGCCTCTTCTCAGACTAGCAAACTACTTTACACCACGGTCAACCTGTAAACTCTTTTGGAGATTGTTGTAATATTCATAACGATAAAACAAATAATAGCAATAGTTGTAATAAATCAGTATTTTCCTTAAAGTCTGAATTCAGTCTCAAGTCTGCAGCTCCGGTCTGTTGATGTTCATGTCAGATCAAGAAAGACACATCAGGAAGAAAAGTACTATTTACCAAACGTGTAGCAAGTCCTACCTTTTATATCATTTCTGTTGTTTTGTGCTTGTCTGTTCTGTGCCTCCAATGGACCCAGCTGGTAACTGCAGTTTCTGAACAAGGCAAGACGGACGGCGGGATCTAGGAGAGCAAGAGAGAGAGCAGGTCAAAGAAGGACAAGGCAGGCCTAAAACCAGAAGCAGAAAACCAGAACCTAACATTCGGAAAATATTAGAAGAGCGTTCTGTTCCACTGAGGCAGATGCCATTAGGAGTTAGTACAGACATAGACCTGTGTGTCAGTGGAGCAAGATGACAAGAACCCTGCTATTGGAATCATGCATTTGCAATTCTGATCAAAGAGCAGCCTCCATCTACATGACTGTGGCATGATAACCGTGGCAGTACTACTGTTTCTTGGAGCAGAGTAGAGGTGAGGTCACCTTTCACTGCAGCCGCACTCAACCACTACAATGAATCGTAATGAAAATCATCACGGGATGACTTGTCAAGAGGTTTCTTGGCGATCGTTATTTCCTTTGCAGGCTCTCAAATAAGGCCCAATAAGAGGCGACAGGCCCTGGCTTCTGCTGTCTGTTATGGCTCGTTAACATACACCGGGTGGAAAGGTTTGCGGCTGTTGAAGCAAGGTTGAAGAAACAAAGACAAGAATGAAAAAGAGGCAAAAAATTAGTGTGGATTTTTTCCCTTTTAGAAAATGGATTTGTGCCCCTCACAGCAGCTCCTTCAGTGGTGTGAGGAATATCTAAAAAGGAAACCATTCTGACCATATCTGCCTTTACAATCTTCCTATTTCTGCATTTTGCAAAAATAATATATCAAAATTGACTCTAACCTGACTTTAACCTGAAATATTACACACACAAGCACACACACTAGAAAAAAAGGCACACACAATTAATACAAAGCTCAAATATAAACTATATTTTACCTATACAATTCTACACACACTCACCCCTACGTTTCTTGTGCTGTTGCTTCTTTGACTTCATATTCTGGGCTCTCTTGAGCATTAGAAGAGCTGTGTGGCTGTGAGTGAAGCCCCTAGAGACAACAAAAAATCCCACTTAATAACAAGAAAACAGACACACAGATGGGGATAAAGACATCCCGTTTCAGAGTATGATAACATAATGATTTACCATTCTTCCAGAATCTTTTCTGATCGTTCGGAGAGACCAGTGACCACTGAATTTGAGGCAGGAGATTTGCTTCTGAAATCATAAGCACATTATTGTTCCCAAAACATGAGATACAGGAAAGACATTCACATTTTATTCTTTTTTTCGACATATTAATATACCATCATACGTACTGTACTGTTTTCTGTCCTATTGTTTCCAGTACAACAACAGCCTTCTACTGTCAGCTGCTGAGCAGGTCCACTTGTACAATTTGGTTTGAGTGTTTTCCGTAAAGGCTGCATTACATAAGACTGAAATGTGGACTAAGCTGATTCAACCATGACACAAATATGTTGAATATGGACATCATTTAAATGTGGGTCGTCATGATTCTCATTCCAAAACTTTGTCGGACTGTGAATTTATATATAGAAAAATGTCATCCCAAAAATCACAGCCCAAATTTTCTAAGCTGATTCTACCAGCTTGTAAAATCTGGTCAGTTTTGTGTATTGCATTTTATGATACAGTGTGCTCAATATAATTTTTAAATTGTGTTTATTGTACATTCTATTTCATTGCCCACAGCACAAGTATGAATTATATGAATGTGACAATGTCAGTATGTCAATGCCACGAATGTCACTTTGAACATACTCTACCTAGATTATCCTAAGTGAGAGTATCAGGAACCCAGTTAAGATGCCTAGCTATCACATATAATCGGTGGCTTAAGCCCGGGGCATGCTTTCAAACAAACTAGTTCGTATGACGTGCTGTCCGAGCACGTCAGAAGGCAAAAGTGTTTATGATCACACTCAAATGCAGTGTGAAAAGCCGGCCGTCAAAGACAGAGGTGATATGTGATGAATCACACAAATGGGGATAACAGCACACACTTTCGGACAATCTCTAGTTGTGTTGCGCTAGCATACTTTCTTACCTCTGCACACCTAGCCAATCGCTGCATGAAGTGAAGCCTGTTTGTCAGATTGTTGGTCTCGGAAAGTTACAAAAATTGTTGGAAGCAGTCTCCTCTAAGACACTGTTAGACCATCCAACAAGAGCTTCAGTTGAAGCATACTTACACCTTTATTGTGGCATGGAAACATCTCATTCCTCTCACTTTTGGGTTTCTACTGTGTGCAGACCTTAACTCACATGACATTATTGTGATGTAAACAAAAAAACACACCAATAAACATTGTTTACTATAAATGTAGTCAAATGTTCATGTAAACAGTGTGAAACAGAAATTAAGTGGATTATGACCAACAGCCAGTAATTAGGTCATGGGGTGTCCTACCCGTTGGAGCTCACGGGAGAAACTCTCTGCCCAGCAGAGTCCACCTGTTCTCCAGCCATCCAGGCCTGCTTTGACCTCCATACAAGCGGTGGTGGGAGTATGTACTGGGAGGGTTCGGGAAAGGGCCCAGGAGGCTGAAATACGTACATGAATCAGTGTCAGCATGAATTTACAGCTCTTTATCACTTTATTTTTAATAGCTTGCTTTTTAGACAAGCTTCAAAGCTTCAAAAGTTTTTCATTTACTGGAGTGGTTCTTTAGATTTTGATTTTCAATTTTAACTTAGGGAACTTTACATCTGCCTGATTAAAAACTGAATCCTCTGAATTTGTGGTGTCTTCAGGTTGCGATGCTGGAGCTCTAAATGGAAAAATAGAGTTTAAGCTCTGTCTAGACAAGATAAACTCCTCAATATAACTTAGGGAAAATTAAATATAATGTATACAATAATCCAGTCACATTTAATTCAAGCGCATGGTTCCTTTTGAGGTATTTGGCTGACACGTTTAACCAGAGCGAGTTTTCACACTCAAGGAATGCTCATATGTAAGTCAAACTAACAGCTTAATTACTCTCCAGGTCCCATTTTCTCTTTGTGAAAGTGCTAAATTGTTCATCCCCGGCTTTGATGTGTACCTCAGTGTCAACACATTGAGGCCAGCCACGACAGCAGCTGCACCACATCAGCTGGCCTAAACCGGCTACCATGATGTACAGCGCTGAGCACGCTCCAAAGAAAAGATCCAACAAGAGGTAAATGAAGGGAAAAAAACAGGACGACAGTCGGCCAGCATGAAAAATGACATCTGCTGGTGCAGAGCAACCTTCAGCCCTCCAGGAAATAATCTTGTTTTTCAAGAGAATAAATTTAAAGATCAATCAGGGAGAGTGAGACAAATCCTGGAGGGGGCGATAACCAAGATGGGAAAATAACTCTTCCATTGACACCACACAGGGGCTGGTAATTCCCAAAATTCACTGGCCACCTTCACTATACTAGTGCAGTGCCTTTTCAAAACGTGCCTGTTCGGAACAGGCCAAGTGCTTGGCCTCCGGTATTGCTGCTTGCAGCTTTCTTGAGAACCGCTCATCCAAACAACCTCACACTCGACACTGCACTTCCTTGGGTTTTCAGCAATATACCCGCCAAGTGTGAAGTCGATCGGATGAACGGTCGTCGAGATAATCGAAGGACAGACAGACTCCTTCCATTTTAGTTAGATTACCAGCCCACCAGGTTTTAAGAATATTATAGAATGTCCTGGGACAGTTGCTTTACCTTCAGAGACAGTGGCTGCTCTGACACAGGGTAACGTCGGGGAGGCAAGTCCTCAGAAAGCGACAACGTCCAGTGTTTCTCCAGCGCTGCCTTTTTGAAAATAAAAATATATTTTTATATATACATTTCTGGACAGCAACAGGTGATGACCAACAAAGAAAAGTGTCTTCAGAACCAAACATATAATACTGTATATAATATATAATATTATAGTGTATATACTAGTGAAGGGAGCTCTTCAGTTCAAGATGCATGTGTTTGTGTGTGTCTGAGTGTACGTACAGGTTAGTGTCTGTGCATTATTGTGTGTCTTTGCGTGTTTCACTGTTTTTCTATATGTGTCCAAATTTGCATGTCTGCAGGTTTATGTGTAAACCTGAAGACCTGCAATGACATGTAATGTTTTGTGTCTTTTTCAACAGAAATGCGCATGTTTTTGTGCACGAGCGCATGTTTCTGTGTTGCTGTACGTATCTTTGCAGATTTGCATACATTTTTGTATCGTCCTGTGCAGGTTTGAGTGTCTGATAGGACGTGGGGTGGGGGATTACTGAACCATGAAAGAGAAGAACACATGAACTTGTGTGCATACCTCATCAAAGACAAATTCATCCACGTCCACCTCCTCAAAGGTGTCGTCCTCTCCGGTGTCGAGGCATGTGACAGCAGCTAGAGCAGATGCGAGCCTCCTCCTCAGAGTGAAGCCCCTCCAAAACGCCTGGAGGTACCCAAAGAAGAAATGGTAGAAAACCCTCCATGAATCACGAGGCAAATGTAAATATTGTGTGTTATCCCATTAGGGAGATAAAACATGTTAACCTCTCTTTTAATTGCGAGTGTTCTGCTGTCTGAACTCTGCGTGACTCCGGGCTGTTCCGAGACAAATGGAGCTCCAGTGTGCCTCTAAATCCTCCAATTCCCAATGGGCTGGGGGGGCACACTTCACTTCAAGTTGCGCCGAACAGGAATCCTAGAACTCTCACTACCACTTCTTTGGAATCTGATTAATCACTCTGTGCCNNCCCCCCAGCATGCACACACACTATTCTACTACACCACCATCCCCAACTTCTACCTTTGAGAGCCCTAAAGGACTCATCAAACATTTTTTGTGTTGAGAAGGGATTTGGGATAAGCGTTGAGTAGCATGTTTTTCAGAACAGCAGCTTACGCCTATGTGTAGGGGATTAGCCGAATAAGCCTCCATAGCACGTATGAGGCATGAAGATGGATGTTCAAGGGTGAAAATGGACATTTTCAAATATCCACAGTGTGAAAGTGACTCCAGCCACAATACTGGAAAATCCTAGCTGTAGCAGTAAGGTCTTAATTAAACATCGACAGGCTAACAAGCAGTCTCGCATCGATGTTAAACTAAATTTAGAACTAAATATTGAAGGTTTTGAAACTAGCAGGCACAGTGACAGATTGACAGGTTTGACACAGGTTGATACTGAAACAATTAGTTGATGACTGACAGAAAGTTAATCATTAACAAATCTGATTAATCATTTATGAAGCAAACATGCCAAATATTTGCTGATTCCAGATTCTCATTTTAAATTGAATATCTTTGGGTTTTAGACTCTTGGGCGGACAAAACAAGCAACGTGAAAACATCACCTTAAGCTATGGGAAATTGTGATGAGCTCATTAGATGCCGCTCTAATGCAGATGTCCTTAGATATTTAATGCATCCATGGACATATTGATCTAATGGATAGGTTGACTCCACTGGACTAATACATAATTATTAGCAAAAAATCAAATAGGTTGATTGATTAAATTCAGGTCAGATATTCCAGTTATGCAGTCACATTTATCCAGACCATTGTCTCCAGTGCTGTACAAGCTCAAAGGTCTAGAAGAACCTGTTACTGCAGTGTGGGGCGAGGGAAAATGCTCTAAATTTGTATCTCTGAAACCAATCTGGGTTGAAAGCAGTAGGAAGTCTCTGGCCTCTGATGCTCTGTGGGTCTGTTGCGTTGAGCACATCATTTAAATACTGGATAGTTGTTTCCTGACATAGCTGCCGTACTACACGCAAGGAAGTTGTTAATTTCTTGCTGCACAGGCAACATAACAGGGTCCTTTCAATAGAGGGAAACTGGTTTGGTGGAGGATGTTGCAAAAATGGGCAAGTGACAAAAAATTCCATGTAAGCTACAGGTGGGGGTGGGTGGGGGGGTTTCCAAGTAACAGGCAACAAACACAGTTTGAAAAGTGTTGCCCCTCAATTATAGCCTGACTCCACTCATTGGACAAAAGGCAAAAGGTCAGAATGTCTGACAAAATTCCAACAGTTTTACCTGGATGACAGTTGCTGCATAATCTTGGCTCTGGTTAATATAGGACGGTCCTGACTCTGGCTTTCCTCCATCTCCTCCTCTTCCTCCTCCCTTCTCAGCTGTGGAGGGGCTGCTGATGTTCCCACATTTCTGTCTGTATTTCCTCCACAGCTGCTGAATCACGACTGCTGCTGTGCTGCTCCACACACACACACACAGACAAACACACACACACAAAGTGAGGGATATACATGATGTCATAGCACCTTCGTCTTTCAAAACATGAATTTATTTCAGAGCCGACATCTGGAGAGCAGGACTCTGGAGAGTTAAAGCCTGTCCAGAGCCACCCTTCATAGGAAAGATCTATTATCCTCCCAAAGATAGCGCAGTGTTAATGATGAAGCTGCGTGTTAAAATGAATAAGATGTTCAACATCTTCTGCTGTAAATCACATAAAGGAGGCCCCAATGATGACAAATGCTCTGCAACAGAAACTAATAAAATGCTGAGCTGCTATAAAAAGAATTATATAAAAAAAAGAGGGTGTTTGCTTTTAGCCAGCAGTGTCGACTTGTCTATCATGAAAGAATTTGGAGGCTTTCATTACAAACACTACATCAGCTGATCTCACTGACTGACAGCGTAGCACTGGATGAAACTGATGCTCACAAGTGGACAGTATTGACTCAGAACATTTGGTGAATTACTTTTGGAGGTCCAGGCTTTGATGGTTGGATACAGGAGCCATTTCGAGATTGGAGGGTATTGTTACACTGCCAGAGTTAGTTTTGTTAACTTTTGGTCCTGTTTTTGGACCTGTTGCAACAGTGTCAAACGTGTCATGCCGACTCTCTGCAGCCGACTTCTCCTCAAAAGTCCAGGAGCTGCATCTGATATTGTCCCTGTTTGGAATAACTGGTGGAACTTTTCCAGTGGACTCCATTACTGGGCGCTCAGTACGCTTCACAGCATTGGCAGTGTCCATGTCAAGTGTTTCCTCAGGTGTTGTTTGGCCTGCAGCCCTGTGTTTGTCAGCCACAACGGTGTCACCATATTCATGGGCAAATCTCTGGTCCTCAGCCAGCTGCAGAGCCTCAGTGAAGTGTCGGCAGGAGGTCTTTGCTGCATCCAGGGAAGATGAGGCATCACTGTGAACATATGCACGCAAAAACACACTGTTTTTAGAATGCCTGCATGTACTGAATGTGAGCAACGGTTCCAGTAACACCGAAGAGCCATAAACACCCACTCACATACACATTTCAGAAAATTACAGTTACATCCTATCCAAGCTCCATTTCCCACAAATAAACAGAGCTACTCAGACCTGTGCAGTCATACATGGCAACTGGACGCACCATCCTTTTTAGTCAGGAAAGCTGACAATTAAATGGCAGCACTGATTAAATGTTATAAGTTCAGTGACAGTGTACTAAACTTGATGACTTCGCTAATGCTGCATAAACGCAACAGTAGACATATATTAGAAGCAGCAGTTTTCCAGTTTAAAAGCTTTTATTCAATATAACGATGTGCATGTTAGTTTCAATTAGATTTTAAATTGATTTCCGTAGTGCTGTGATTTGTTTGTCACTGGCAAATTCATTGGGACGAGCAATAATACTAGTAAATCATCTCAGAGCTGTGGATCATTGGAGCTGAAAAACAGCCTAGCTATAACCTGTATGAGATGAAATCTGTACAGTTCAGATTTAATCACCCTACCCACGTTAAAAGTAAGAAAAAGGTTTTGTTTCTAAAACAGATTTCCACTTTTTAAAGAAAATCATACATTAGCTATAGTCAAGAAACTACACTGGAGAATGTATCAGTATCTTTGCTTACCAGACACTAAGTAAACATTTATTTAAAAAGAACCACAAGTGTTATGAAATTTAATCATTCAAACAAACAAAACTGAAGCAGTTTCAATTCAAACAAAATGCTTTAAAGTTGTAATCTCGAAGATTTTCATTTCGTTGTCTTTCACGGCACCTATGGAAATAATCTGTAATTGCAGGTGTGTTTTTTTGACCTCACTTCAGTTTCAGTTTCAGTTTCATCGTCTGTAGTCATCAACCTTTTCTTTGTTTGTTTGGCCATAGTAACCGTTTACTCACAATGCGAGCAGAGACCGGAAAAAACAGCACGTCGCTTCACACACAGGTGAGCTGAAGAGCGAGTCTGTTGCGTTAAAAGCCTTGTTAAAAGCCTAACTGTGTGCCGCTTGTGATTTTTTGGGATAGTCGCTCCCGACACCCGGGTCATAATACTGCAAATGCAAAGGCTGTCATCAGTGGGCCATAGGCTCAATCACCATTGTGTTGCATCATTCGGCGATAGATAGTGACTTAACAGACATTTATTTCAATGAAAATCTTTGAGATTATAACTTTAAATAACATTTTTAATGATTTTTTTTGACATAACAGAGAACTAACAAAATTAATACATGAATAAAGAATATTAAAAAAGAAAATAACACAAATAATCATAAAGAAAACTAATTAAAGGAAGAGAAGGAGCTTATTGTCATCCATACATTGAATAACAGTCATGACCAAGATATCTCTCAGAAGGAGTCCTTTTGACAATTATAATCCAGCTGGTGAGATTGTCATTTCCAGCAGTGTGGTCACATCAACACATGGTACAGATGAGGACTGTACCTGTTACCACCGCAAGATGGAGACATTACAACAGGGCAAAAACTGTAAGCTTCACTAATTAATTACAGTAACACGAGTAACTCCACCTTGCATAATGGAACATGAATGAGAGATTATTCATACCATCACAATGGGAACATAAAAAAGGGCAGACATCATTTTACAAATGACTGATTCTATAAGATTAAATGGGATCGAGATTTAGATGATCCTCTCCTGCTTTTTATTGTCAAACTTACAACTGTTAGAGATCCAAACTGTTTCAGACCCAAAGGAAAAAGGCTAATTGTGGCAACAGACAGAGCTGGTGAGGCTCCTTCTGCTGGATCAGGTGAGGAATCTGTTGTGCTTTTGTCAACATGCAACCAAACAAATAAGTGCACATCAGAAATAAGATTTGTCACATCTATNACTGCAAATGCAAGGGCTTTCATCAGTGGGCCATAGGCTCAGTCACCATTGTGTTGCATTTGGCGACAGATAGTGACTTAACAGACGTTTATTTAAATGAAAATCTTTGAGATTATATCTTTAAGGTCTGTAAATCACATGAGTAATTTAGTTTAGAGCATACTGTCATGAAATAGTATTAGAGAAGCTTAATTCACCATGCTTAATTTCTTGAGAAATTCAATCCATTTTGCTGCAACACAGAAACATCTAATAGTAAATTAAGGAATATAAGATTTTGCTGACATTTAGNTCTTATTCTTGACCAGTTCATCTGAGGTGAGGTGAATGAACTGAGTCTATGTGTGTGTGTGTGTGTGTGTGTGTGAGAGAGAGAGAGAGAGAGAGAGAGAGAGCTGCCCGCCTGCTCTATGCGTGCCCTAATACCATATAATGTCTCTTTCATTGAGGGGATAAACTGACTACAAAGCCACCTCAATGGAAACTTAATGAATCTATTAGCAATCCTTGGCTCTGCTCCCCTCCGTGTCTTCAACCCTGAGGGGGCAGAGACACTTCAGTACCCAGCCAGTCTGGAGGGCCAGTAGCCTTAGGTAGTATAGCTTCTTCCCTACAAAGACCTAGCTCTTCGTTCTCAGTGGGACAAGAGAGAGAGGAGTCGGGAGGTCCAAAAGGATTGTGACCCCACTGACCCCAGCCCCCCGTACCTGCTGGTTCACTCCAGGGTCACCATCAACATGTATACCACTGATATAAGAGAGCAGGAATGAGCAGGAACAAAAACCTTTTACACTGTTACAGCTGCAATATAAAATGTTTTTGACAGAGAGTCTGTAACCCTGTGTGTAGATACCAAAAACCCCATTGGTTACTTTTATTTTCAATTATAGTTCAGGACATTTGTGTCATATAGGTGCTCCCAGCGGAAGTTATAGTGGCAATAACTGGTGTAGAGCAGTGAGAAACTGAAGACCAGCTAAGGTCAAGGCAAAGTCTGTACCAAAGTAAAATGAATTTAGTGTGTTTTTATTGCAGATTTGATCTGCTTCTACAGCAGTGGCTATACAGATGCAGTTTACCTCAACCTCAGGAAAGATGCCAGCTCACCAAGATGAATAAAAATTGTTGCCGTGTGAAGTAATACACTTTAGACACTAAAAGCAAAAATATGCAAGATTGTAGCTTAAAAGGTTAGGTTCAGATTTTTAAGTCTATGTTAATACAATACTCACATGCCCATAAAAACACTGAAAAAGCTATTGGTCGCAGTAATTGTTTCTCCAGTCCATACTGGCCGTGAAGACATCCTTTCTTCACACGACTCCAATGTAAGACATGGGGGACAAAATCCACTGTCCACATTCTGTGCACTCTAAAGGTCAGCCGATGCTAATATGAGGCTTCTGCGGTCTGAGTTAGACAAATCAAGTGGGTATCTTCTATAGTTGCTGCCTTTTTAGTGAGAAATTCCCTTTCTGTGTTTCCCTGGACAGTGTTTCCTTGCTGAGCTGTAGGATAGTATCACACATAGGGAATTTTGTACTAAAATAGACTGTAATTTTGAAAGATACTCACTTGATTTGTCTAAGTCAGACTGCTAAAGCCACAAATTATTTTTATTTGAAATGCATCTTTACACAGAACAAGGACCATGAATTTTTGACCCACACTTCTTACATTGTAATCATGTTAGGAAGGGATCACTTGGCCAGGAGGAACAATTCCAACGACCAATGACTCCTTTACTGTACATATGGGCATGTGAGTATTGCTTTAGATTGACTTGAAAAAATGTGAAACTCCTGAAATGGCAAATGTTTTGGTTGAATTGTTTTATTCTATGCAGGGTCTGTGATGTTTTTTATGTATGCATGTACAGTATAGCAGTGTCTTGTTGAATATTGACTGTAAAGCCAATTACCCAAAGAGAACATTAAAGATTCATTCTGTTTTACCGCATTAACCCTCCGGCTTGTCTCTAAGAGGCTGTTGCACTGTTCGGTAGCAAGGGATGTGTTCAAGGAGAATACAGAACATAGCCAGGAGAAGAAAAAGTAGCAGAAGCAGCAAGATTTTTTTCCACAAAAACAACTTAACTTTTTCATGGATTTTTTGCTGGATTTCTCTATCATACATGATCACTCTAGGACACAGCAATATTTGTTTTATCTGTTGTGGTTCCGAGTTTTGTTTTTCTTGAACTTGCCTTTGTATTAGGAGAAAGATATTTTAGTTGCTCAGCTAAATTCATAAAAAGTCAATTGTAAGTATATAATAGAGGCGTTTTGTAAGGAACAGAGGATTCAGCCTCCACCCCACACCCTGTGGAGAAAAGTTGTGAAACCATACCCCTGATAAACCCCATGGTTTCCCACCTTACAGTCACCAGTGGACTGGCGTGTGGCACTCTTCTCACCTCCTCTAAACCTCCGTCAGACACAAGGTCAGGCCAGGGGTTAAATGGCTGTGTTGGTCCTTGCAAAGTCCCCAGAATGGCTCATTGTCCAGAGGCCAGAGGGGTAGAGGGCACACAGTGAGGGGTGAAGCAAAGGGAGCGCCACGCTACCCCCCAAGCCATAGGAGTCCTCAGTGTGACCCGTACGGGTAGCCGCAGCCACGTTTCATCTTTTGTGCTGTGTAATTTGGAAGGGTCATGAAGATAAGCAGAAAGTTGACCACTGTTTTAAGTGTTGGTGGTCCATCTTGCATAGGAGTGTCAATGTGTGCAGAGGCTAGTGACATCGAAGGACTTGTGAAAATAGATGGACGTTGTCTTTAGGCTCACTACGCCCTATGTATCAGACATAACAAGAGGATAGCTAGCATTCCTGACTGCTTCGTGTCTGCCTCTCTGACACAAGATAAAACATGTAACATGACCTCTTGTAAATAGCTCTGCACTTATTTATATTATCTTATTCTGTTCAGTTTTACTCTGGTTTGCCATTTGATTCCGTTTTTCTTTTCAAGTGTGTTATAAATCCCTGTAGGTTTTCACGTCTCGCCCGCATGTTTCATTACTTTTTTTTTTCTCTTTTTCTTTTAAGTACTATTGATCAAACATACATTACTAACTACATTAATTTGTTGAGAAAAACTTTTTTCTGCACTTCCAAGCATAAATAAATAGTTTTAAGTAATTTTGTGTGGAATTAAGAATTACTTGACACAGAGGATACTGACAAGTTAGATAAAAGAGAGAGAGAACATGTTAACCGTGACATTGGAACTAAAGGTCATGGTGCACTCATTACCTTTTATTCTATTCGGACACCTCGGCATATTTAAATGAACAAATCTGAGCTGAGCATTTCCCTCCTTCCTTCCCATGAGCTGCTTTCAAGCTACTTCAGAAATCAGTCTTGTAGACATTTCAGTTTACCAACATGAATCAGAGGTACATATAGTTGATCCCTGGTGTCAGTATTAGAGAAAATGATCGTGATGAAAATGGAAAAATGTTATCTAAGTTAACAAAAGCCACTTCACAGATTTTTTTCCTTGATGGGTCCATGACAGCTCTATGAAAGGGTTAACAGTAAATTCTGGGGTCAGACGCCTATCCAACTACTTTCTCTGACCACTGGTAAGACCTGCGCTCATCCACACTAGACACGCAGCACACTGACAGTACATCTACAGAAGCAGTCAGCCATTTGTCTCTTACCTGAGCTCCCTGCTGTGTTGCTGCTGTAAATCATGAGTCAGCTGAAGCTGAGCCTGACAGAATGTTAGGAAGCTGCCTAAGGCCAAGCTGACCTGCTGAACTGCAGGGGGCGATAGAAAAGAGTCTGTCTCTTGGCCATCGATGGCCCTCAGGCCAGGCACTGCTCTCTGCAGAGTGGATCTGAAAAGAAGAGCAAACAAGATAAAATATCGGTGGTCATTAAGACCACACTTTAATGGTCTTCATTTTGTTGTGACTATAATATCAACAAAAAGTCTTATGGTACAAGTAGCCTTCTTAAATGGAAAATACAATTTTCAGCCAAGAATTATATTTTTGTATATTTCATTTATATATAATATGAATAATATTATTATTATTCGTATGTAACCAATACACAAGACCAATGTGGTTCATATTGCCAATAAATTAATTTTAAAAAATGATTTAAATTAAATATCAGCCGTCATATTGGCAGCAGCACTGAACAATATGCAGCATTTTAGACAAAAAAAAGAACTAAGCTTCCTAATATATTCAAATCTATCATCTACTAAGAACTTTTCAGCTGACACATTCAAATTTCGGTCTTTTTAAATAACTATACTATTATATATCATATATTTTACATAATAATACAGCATTTTGAATGCACTCTTCACCACTCCAGTGAATACAAACAACTTGGTGAGTCCTTTATACTGTAACAGAATTTTTAAAGAAAGATATGATATGATATTTCAGATGCAGCAGAGAAATTTTCAAAATGAGACACAAGTTACAGAGAGAGGTTCTGTCAGGACTAAGGAATAAGACTTGAAACTTTCACCAAGAGGTATCATTGTCTTATTGTAAACCCATATTTGTAGCTGTATAGCTCAGTGGGTAGAAAGTTTCACTAGTATCGAAGAGTTAGAGCAGCCATTCCATGTTTAGCTCGACAGGTAGAGTTTGAGAAGATGGTTTTGGGTCCCACTGAGGCCACTCATCACACATGCTGTTCTGTATGCAGAGTACACTGTACATTTTGTCCTCTGGACTAACTAGACTAATCTACTTACAGTGATTTGGTGAATTTGCTGTACTTTATCCACTGGTATAAATGATGCACACTGTGATCTGGCTTTACAATCTAAATAACTTTTTGAGACAGTTAGCGTAATTAACTTTATATTGTTTATAAAAGTGTAGTTACGCTGCCACTTTGGATGAAAACTCTACCAAATGGCGAATGTTAGGTAGTATCAGCATTCAAACTGGAGGGGAGCCCTGAATGGCTGTGAGTCTGGGGGAGAGGTAACTGCTGCCTGAGGCTAAGGATGTACAAGCAGAGGAATCCCAACTATCTGCCAGAGAAACAGACTCAGAGCATCCACCAGCGGAGGCCAAATGTGGTCTGTGTTCAGTGGGAAAATGTGGAGCTGGAAACTCTACAGGACACTAGGGAACAGCAACAATAAAATCTGTAAAAATACAACCCTTCAGGCTACGAAGTCCATTTTTTAAAACATTTTGAAGAACTGAGTTTTTCAAAATTGATTCCCAGAGCACCATATGCTCTTAAATCGCGTCTACAGTGTCACCAGAGGAGGATAAAACATGTGTTGAACTTTTAATTTCACCAGCTCATAATGTTTGTTTTCGTGGATATTTGACTATTTCTGTATCTGCTCTGTTTCTGTATCTCTTTACATGTACAGTATATCTCAAGATGTTTTACCAATCCATGGCTGTAACAGAGTTTCAAGGGTAGATCTTGCTGGATTATTTAAAACTCAGCTCCATTTTACTGTAGTAAACAATTGTTCCCTACAGCATATGTACAATAACCTCTGACTGTACAACTAATAAAGATGAAGCAGAGAGAAAAGTATTAAATCCAGTGAACAAAATAAACAAACAGAACTGATGGTGGAGTAATCTTTGTGCTTCAGGTAGTTTATTCTGATTCACATATGGATTGTGAACCCTTTTCTTCCTCGCAGAGGTTTTAAACCCGTATAAATGGTTCATACTCTATTCTGTTAGCATGCAACCCTACTGCCACCCTGAGACAAAGACATGACCGCAAAGGACGGGATCTGTGTACTGTCAGAGGGATACGGTTTTGATGTGGCCCACTTGGTCTCTCCGACACAGATCAGGATTAGATTCCAGCCCTTCGGGCATGTTGTCTGGCTGGCAGTCTTCAAATGAAGCTCCAAACCCAAATAGGACCTTTTGATCGTTACATGAGCTCATTGAGGTGGGGAATGTAATTCAATTCAGGAATGGACGCCACTTAGACACACTTAGGAGAACACAGAGTAGACCTATGTACAAAATAATTAGATGCCATCAGTTGTGCATGTTTACAATGGATGATTCTCATTAAAGAATTTGGGAAACTGAATTTTGCTGGTTCTAGAAAGACGAATCTCTCTGTACTGCATCACACTCAACATTTTTCATTATCTTTTTGAAGCATGAAGCATTTTTTTCTGTTGAAGTGAATTGTGTATTTATCAAGACTGGTTAAATTTAACCAAATAAATGAAACTCATAATTTTTTTTTTAAAAGGTAGGAGGTTCACAATTTAGATGCTATGAATCTCTTTCTCTCCTTAGAGCTATACTGTATCTACATTGACTATATTTGGCCTTCAACCTGAACCTTTCCAAAATTGACATAAATTTCATCCTCCTTTCTGAGGGAAACACTGTTCTTCCTCACATTCCTTCATCCTCCTTCTCCAGCCCGTATGAGCACAAGTCCGTATTTCATTTAGTGAAGACTTCCTCCAAAACACATGCTCTTAAAGTGGCCCTGATTAATCAGGCCCAGTGTTTTCTTCTTCCACGTCTGCTGGATCAGGGGCTGCCTACAGGGAGTGTAATTCTTAGCGCTTGCCTTTTGGTGCTTTAATTTAGCCGGTGTTATCACTGGCTCGGGATGAAAGGGCCAGGGCATGATTGTGGAAATACAGAGGGTTAATTCCACT
Organism: Oplegnathus fasciatus; assembly: GCA_003416845.1. Lineage (NCBI taxonomy): Eukaryota > Metazoa > Chordata > Actinopteri > Centrarchiformes > Oplegnathidae > Oplegnathus > Oplegnathus fasciatus. Next base: position 891,920 of record NTHP01000033.1, read on the forward strand.
GTTGGCATTGGAGGTTAAGTAAAGTTCAATGAAATATTAAGATAATGTTTCAGTTAAGGCTTAAGACGAGTAAAATGTGCACAAGTAACCAATGTATATAGTTTTTTTTTGAAAGAATAACCCACTAAACAAGAAAATCTACCAGTAAAAAATAGAAACGTTACATTCAAACTGTCAGCATCATTGAACCAAATGGCAGGTATGTTTTACGAGTGCAACTGACATTCAACTCTTCTCTGTTATGATGATGATGATTTAAAGGTGCAAACTTAAAGTCCAAAAATGGCCAACGTAACCCCCTCAATACAACAGTCTAAATGCAGTTAGCTAAACAACCAATAAAAGAATTTCCTAAAACTGAAACATTCAGGCCTATTTGGAGGGGCAAGCAAAGTATAGTTTTTCATATTTTGGATATTTTGCTGTTACTGAATGGGTGTGAGTAGCTGTGAGAAGCCAAACAACTTTGCGAACCTGTAACAGCTGACATCATTGCTCATGACAGGCCAATAGAAGCATGAAGAATATAAGTGGTCATTGCATATTTTTCATATAAACTCATTGCAACTGTCTTAACATTGGTAAAATATTTACGCACGATAAGTGAATGAGCAAATTGACAGTGAAAAGATAATTGATTTTTCTGTTGTATCAATATTTTGGGAATTACAAGCAGTTAGTGTGACGTACGTACACACAGATGTCGGTGGCACGTCGCAGTAATCTAATAGCGGACGCGGATCACAGTGCTAATCCTGGGAAGTGGACAGGAAGGCCTGTGTTCTGCTGGAATGTTTGGACTACCTGAGCCAATAGACCGAATTTGTGATAGAGAAATACTGGCTTTTCACTGGTATGTTCCTTTGAACATCCATCACGGTGAGTGATATTTCAGAGCAAAGGAAGCTGAAACTGAAACTTTTGTACAAAGAATTTCCAGGAAGAACTACGGAAATTTCTAATTACACTATCTTGATTTGAAACTGTGCAGCAGGTACTGCGGAGGAGAGGGTGCTAAAGTCAGAGGTGAACATCCATCCAGATAATTAGAGAGTGTTGGGCGCATTCAAATCAGCTTAATGCACTGCCTGATTTGTCCTGCAAGCAGATGCATACAGATTAGAAAACAATGTATTCAGATCCTAGAAAACAGTAGTCCATTTAGTTTGCTCTAACTCCTCCACTCAGCCCTCGCCTTACCTCCAGCCACTCTCCTGCTGAAGAGGATTCCCTGCGAGGTGGACCTCTCGCAGGAACTGACATCCCTCCAGACTCTCACACACATTTTGGAGCTCTGAGGGAGAAGTGGAAAAACAATTTTGCCTTGTCAATGTCTATTTCAGTCTATTCCTCACTTTCACCAGTGTCCCATCTAGTTATGCAGAGCTATAGCAACTGGATGAAATAAACAGAGATGTGTTTCAGAGACTTGTGAACTCACTATATGTATTTCCATGGAGTCATATACTGTACGTGGACAGCCAGCATCGAGCCAATATGAATGCAGCAGCTTCATATAAAATAGAATCGTACGTGTTTAAGCCTAAAGGTTTGGTGCATGTAAATTTATAGCTACTGTAACTTCTTTTGTTAAGTGAAATCAATCTGTGGCTGAGTGGGAGTAAGGGACTGGAAAGCGTACAGATGTGAGCGTCCAGATGGAATGGGATGAGTACTGAAAACAGTTGAATTTTCAGTATGCGAGTGTCACATAATTATAGTAGTAATAATAATAACCTTTATTGATAGAGCACCAAGTTACAAAGTGCTTCACACAAGGCAGCAAATTAAAATCAACAAAAATATAAAAATCATTAGATAAAGTAAAGTCAGCTAAAAAGAAGATGAAACAACACAGGTTTTGAATTTGTCCACATTACATGCAAAGTAGAAGCTGCTGTGCCTTTATGATGAGAAAATGGGATTTATATAGTCTGTTTAACCAAGACAACCTGTTACCTGACATGCAGTTGAATCGAAGATCCAGATTTGCAAGGGACACAGCATCAGACATGGAGGGCAGCTGGGTAATTCTAGGGAACACAGAGACAAATTATAACCCTTTGGAAGCTTCACTACATCTTAAGTTAACATTCATGTCGCTGGTAAATGGAATATACCTGTTTTGGGCCACAGAGAGATGTTGCATGAGGGGAAGCCAGCAAGCAGTGAGGTCCTGCAGGGAGGAGATGCTGTTGTCGTCTAGATGCAGCTCTCTGAGGAGGACCTGGTTTTTCAGACTGGGGGGCTGATGGACAAACAGGGTGAAGTTGTCAATTAACACTGGTCACACTGTGGGGTTAGACTAACTTTATGCTCACTGCTGCTGCTGGTCCGGCAACGTCTAAATGACCCCGTCCATCAATGTCAGCTGTTTTAGTCCTGCTGTGTTTACAGTCATCAGTGTCTGCAACAAGTTAAGCTCTGCTGCAATACAGGGAGGCCTTAGGAAATACTAAAGTTTGTATGCACTTTTATTTTGTGTCATCACCTTGTTTTGTACAATATTAAACTAAGCATCATCACTCTCAGATCAAACACATTGAGCTTGTTACATCACATTTTGTTGGAATGTGTGATGTTCCTTTATTTTCTCGTTCCATTTAAACCCCTTATTCTGTTCAGGGTTGCATGGAGCTGATCAAATCATGTTTTGTGAAAGATTTTAAATATTTTTTTTAATTTTAGATGTTTTTGTTATTTTTCCACTGGTGGGGTAAACTTTGAAAATGTTCCATGATGTTTAGTTGTAGAGTCATCGGGAAATGTGGTGACTTGTTGACTTAAATAAATCAGCTCGTATGTATTTGTAACAGCTTTGAGCTTTTATTTTGAAGGTTTGACACCCATACTACATGTGTTTTTATAATTATGACTAGTCTCACATACCTATCCCTGTCAGAAATCAAATTTGGGGTTTGTGATTATAAAACCAATAAAGCTATCAATATACTATGTTGAAAAAAACATCGTTATATACAGAAAACAAGAGTTTTCCATCTTTTCTTTTCTGCATATAACTAGATGTTAAATTTTTAAATTAAAACTGCTGATTTTACACAGGAAATCCCTACATCCCTACATACAAATTATTTACATCCCTACAAGATGGAAGCATAATGACGGGGGCCTAAATCAATAAAATCTGTTGAGTTACAAGCCCCTCATCCCCTCACACATCCAAATCAGTTTCTATAGAGATCTCACAAAGTTGCAACACTGGTCAGAGACATGAGAACCAGTGCTTTCAGTGATCAGCTGTAGCTGGGGTTTTTTTTACCTCAGTAAGGCTGTTGGCTCGCAGGTCCAGTGTGTTGAGCAGAGCACTGTTCTCCAGACCCTCCACGTTTGCCAGGTGGTTGTGTGAGCAGTTCAGGTAGAGGAGAGTGTATACGTCCCTCAGTCCTTTGGTGCTGATCAGCTGGTTGTGATCCACCGACAACCTCTGCAGTCTCCTCATAGACTCCAGACCAGCTAGAGATGAGACGGAAATGAGAAGCCAGTTATTCAGACTGGAAAACAGCACAGGGTGAGTCTGCATATAAGCAGTAAACAAAGCATAAGCATGTCTAAAAACTTATGTGAAATGAGACAGTCCAAAAAAAACCCTCCTATATGTATAATACGGACTCATGATTCAGTTTTAGAGGTGAGTCGCGACGAAATGTCACAGTAGCTGAATGTATTTCAATGTGCTTAACCTCTTGTCTGGCCAATATCTTTTTATGACTTTAGCCTCAGAGCTCAAGATGACTTCAGCAAATAAATCACTTTTCAATGTATATTACAGAACAGTGAATAAAGTCCAGGGCTGAAAAGAAGAGAGATGCTGCCCTCTTGTGGAGTATTGCAGACCTGCCAGGAGTTCAGGCTTGTCAAGCGTCAGGTCCACAAAACATCTCAAGCTGCTACATACGCATTCCAGGCACAATAATTAATCAAACAACAAACAATTGGAGACCTCACATGTGACACAATCACACGTTATAATGACAACAATGTGTTATTTACTTTTGTACGACAAATACTCTAAACATCAAAGTTAATGTTTCATAAGCTATATATTCAATTTTCTAGTTCTCACCGATGCGGGTGATGGAGTTGTGTGAGAGGTGTAGAACGTTCAAATTTTCAGCGCCAGTTAAACCATGGATGGACGTCAGCTTGTTGTGGGCGAGTTGAAGAACTCGCAAACTGGTCATATTTTCACAGTCAACAAATGAGATGTCATTTTCCTGTGACAAAACAAAAGAAGATCTTAGGACAAATCAAAATCTGCCTGTATTGATCTGTTCTTACCAGTCAAAAAGAAAAACAGATAATGATATTTAACTGACAGTAACAAAGATATGCACTGTCCAACAGTGTGAACGTGAAAAAAGACAATAAACGCATTATATATTGACTGAATATCCACCTGTACATCGATGTAGTAGAGCCGTGGTAACTGGTTGATGCCTTCTAGGGATTTGAGGCCACAGCGTCTGAGGGTGAGGGACCGAAGTTGAGTACACTGAGTGAGAGTGGATAAGCTACAGCCAGGCAAGTCCTCCAGGGTCACTGTGGTCACCTGAAAGAGAGGCAAAGATGCTTTAGGGCTCAGGGGTTTTCCTGGATTTTGGATTTCAGTCACCTAAGTTTCAATGGAGGGTTTAGAGGTCCATGTGTCAGTACTGTTTCAGAGAGTTTTCCACAGTAACAAGAATACAATTCTGAGAAAAATACAAAATGTTTCAGCATGAAGATTACCAGACACAACTGGCACAAAATATAAAGTATCGGCACTTCAAGCCAAATCCTTCATAAATGGTATTGTCAATGTGTCTGGATCTTGGCTGAGCATTTGCACAAAGGTTACCTCTTCCAGGGATTTCCAGCCTGTGGACTGGAGCAGAGAGTCTGGGCAGAGAGGTGGCAGACTGCTGGCCTCGGAAACTCTTCTCCACCCTCTCCGACTCTGGACAGATCCCTTCTGTTTCCTCCTGTTCTGGAGGGACAGTTTGGACCAGGGGATGCAGTCCTTCATCCATGACAGCCTCTTCTGCTCTGTGTGCTCTGGGAGGCACACGGGTATGAAAACAGACATAGTGGAGGTCTGGCTGATGTTCTTGTCCAGGCCATGTTGTTGTGGTGTGGTTTCGGTAATGGTGGGGGAGATTGTAGACTCACTGTGTAAAGGACCAAGGTTTGAGGAAGTCCAGGTGGTGCCATCTTCTAGTTGTGAGGCCAAGGAGTTGTCTGTTTTATCTACATTCTTTTTCTCATTTTGACCCATCATGCTGTTATTTTCTCTTTTCTCTTGCAGCTCATTTGCTTTTACCTCCTTTTCCCTATCCTGAAAACTTCTCGTTTTCCTCTCCTCCTTTTCTTTGCCTCTTATTTCTTCTTCTGTTTTCTTGTTAACCTCTTTCTTGTTTTCTCTCACCTCTTCCCCATTCTGCTCCTTCTCTGCCTCTACATTTTTTCTCTCCTCCTCCCTTGTTCTCATCTTCTCCTTCCCTTGTTTTTTCTCCTCCTCCTCCTGCTTCTTCTCTTTATCTTTTGTTTTGCGCTCATGTTCCATCTTTCTGTTGTCATATCCTTTATAGCCCTCCTTATCTTCCTTGAGCCTTATTTCTTCTTCTGATTTTCTGTAATCCTCTTCGTCACGTTGTCTCCTCATCTCTTCCTTCTGCCTCCTCCTCGGTTCTTCCTCTTTTGTTTTCCATTCATCCTCCTGTTTCCTCTTCTCATCATCTTCAATGGGTCTTAGTTCTTCTTTCATTTTACTATTTTCCCCTTCCCTTTTTCTTACCACTTCCTTCACCTCCTTCTTCTCCTCAATCTTTTTTGTTTCCTTCTCCCTCCTCCTGGCTTCCTCCTCCCTCTTTTTCATATCCTTTTCTTCCTTCTTTTTCCTCTCCTCAAGTTTTATTTCTTCATCTACATTTCCATGTTCTCTTTTATAACTCTTCCTCATCTCTTCATACACCTTGTTTCTATCATCAGCCTCCTCCTCTTCTTTCTTTTTCCTCATCTCCTCCTGCTTCTTCCTCTCCTCAATCTCCTTAGTTATTCTCCCCTCTTCCTCTATTCTCATATTTTTCTCTTCCCTCTTTTTTCTATCCTCCTCCTCCTTCTTTCGGCACTCCTGCTCCTTCTTCATGCTAATTTCTTCCTCCATGTTTCTCTTCTCTTTCTCCAACTTCTTCTTTGCTTCTTCTATTCTTCTTTCCTCCTCCCTTTTCCCCTCCTCCTCCTTCTTTATCCTCTCTACCTCTTCTTTGTTTTTCCTCTCTTCTTCCTCCTTCATCATTCTCATCTCATCCTCCAGCTTCTTCTTTTCCAAATCCATCTTGTTTCTTTCTTCTTCTCTCTTCCTCTTCTCCTCCCTCTCCATTCTCCTCTTTTCCTGTTCCTCTTTTTTCCTCTCCTTCTCTTTTTTAAGTTTCATCTCTTCTATTTTTCTCTCTTCCTCTTTCTTCCTCCTCATCTCTTCCTCCATTCTTTTCCTCTCTGCTTCTACCTTAAGTTTCTCTTCTTCCCTTTTCCTCTTGTCCGCCTCATCCTCCATTCTCTTCTGCTCCTCTTCCCTCATCCTCCTCTCTTCCTCCACTCGTCTCTTTAAGTTGCTGATCAGTTCCTAATTGGTAAAGATAGTCACTAGAGTTACAACAAAGCAAGTTGTCCCATCATTAGAAACGTTTAATTGCAAGTACATAAAACAATCCACATATAAATTGCAAACAATCTCAAACCTAAACGCCAAAAGAGGAATATGGAACTATGACCACTAAGTGTAGATTCTAATAATTAGGTATTTGAGGTCAGCAAAGTTCTGATTTGAGAAGTCAAACATCCCCAAAAGGGCTCGTGTTTTTCCACATGCTCTCACTGTGCTGTTGCTGAAATAATGATAAATTCAGATTATTAACTTTGCTTAGAAGTTCCAGTACTTAATTATTAAGCAGGGAGAGTGCCTACACCCTGTGGTAGCATCTGTGGGTTGAACATCTGGTGAAAAATGCAACAAGAGGATTCAGGCGTACCTGCTGAAGCAGCAACTCCTGTTCAAGTTTTTCCTGAGCTCTCTTCTCCATCAACTCAAGTTCCTTCTGATGGAGCTGGATACAGAGAGCAATATTAAAAAATAAACATGATAATGGTATAAATTATGACTTTTTACACTTTTTATATTCTAGATTTTCTCTTTGAAATCTTTCTTCACACAGCATACATGTCTCACTGGATGAAAACTATATATCTATCTACCAACTATCCATCTTGTTGTCTTTACTTAAATTCCAGGGGATACATTTGTTCTTTTGGATGCCCTCTCCCACGTGATATCTCTTGAAAAGGGAAGGAGGCAGTATCCTTCTCAAGAGCACTTGAGCAAGGCAGCAGTTTCCTCAGGTGGTATGTTTCCCTAATTAATACATATAATATTAGAAATTTGAAGGACCAGGTTCTATCTTCCCTTTTTCAGTAAGATGTATATGAGACAAATCCCTACACAGTGGGGGATTACAAATTTGCTCACCTGAAATACTTATCAATACCTACATCTGCTATATTAAGAATCATTACGACAACTAATCATGTTGAGTAAAGGAAGTCCGGAGTGACTCACCTTTTCTGCCTCCATTATCTTCTTCAGCTCCTTCTGGAACTCTCTTTCTATTTGCCTCTTTCGCTCTTCCTTCTTCATCTCCTCACAGTGTCTTTTCTCTCGCTCTGCCTCGTATTCACTGCTTTTCTTCCTCTCCTGTTCATTCAGTGAGATCTCAAGGGTCCTCACTTCGAATGCCAAACGCTTCTCACTCTCCATATATTCACCTGTTCCAGCTTTATCTGCGACAAGTACAAAAACGGTCTAGTAGTTCGGCAAGCAAGGAAGAAAACCATGCAAGTGCCATTGTAGGTTGAAATCTGGCTCCCTTTGAGGATGTCATCCCCTTTCTCCGCCTTCCCTGTTACCCTCCATTGGCACTATGCAGTGAAAACATATAGTCAATATATAATCACACATGAATAATCTGGGCAGCACTTAGGCATGTCAGGAGGAATATACGGATGTCATTCTTCCAAGTTTTGCCAAAACTAGACTGGTAGACTAGACTGTAGCAGTGCTGGTCTCTCAAAATGTTAAATTTGTTTGAGCTGATTTCCATCACTATATTTTTATGTCCAACATGTTGCCAAAAGGCTTCATCCCCATCATAGTTTTAACCACTGACACGACTTAAGGAAATGATCAACTTAAGGCCTGCACTTGTTAAATGTAACCCTCTACTCTATTCTCTGTTTAAAAGGTGGGGTTATGTACATCTTCATCATTACTGTACCACACTGCAGTCATTAATGAGAACAAAAAATAGGACAACAGTGACCTCTTGTGGGCAACTGTTCTATCACCCAAAAAGTTTCAATGCATTATCAGACCTCCAGCAAGGCCTCAACAGTGCAATGAAAAGGATCAGAGGAACGAGATGTAATTTGACACCAACTTCCATCACATCTGAGCAGTTAAACACTAGCCTATATTTAACGTATAATACCATTTTTGTTCACTTACAGAGCAGTACTTACAGTACAAGATTTTATTAAGTACCAAAACAATAATGTTCTTCAGGAATCGTGCTTTTTATTCACAAGTAAGTTCACAAGTCTTATCCACAAGTGTTGCCCAAAAATGTGATGCTTTTACCTGAGAAAAATGCACATGAAAAGGACCACTTGTGGCTTAAATAAAGTGAGGATCCACCATGTGTACAACATTTCAGTCGACGTACTTTTGAATTGGAGACTTGTGTCACCCTGCAGGGTTTACACAGCACTGCCTCAAGCATTTCCACTTAATTTTTCTAAACGTGTACTGTACCTTCATTGTTGGGACACACTGACACATTGTGAGTGAAAAGGGCTTCGGTCTCTGTGGGTGCAGGAGGAAGGTGGGTGTCAGTGGAAGTGTTGTTCTCCTCATTTTCTGCGTCCCAAATGACCTGTATCAAAGCATGAGTTTAGAATAGTTTGCCACAACTTGTATTTTAGATGCATCATGCAGTGAGAGACTTGAGACTAGAAGAGAGACGTTTACCTGCTCATTCAGTTTCACCGTGTCCTTATCGAGTTCAGTAGGCGAGTTCATCATGTCCTCAGTGTGATATGACGCAGTGAAGTCTGAGATGCAATTCAAAGAAATCACAGATATTATCCATCATCACGGGGAACAATCTCAGCCATGGCATCATTTTGGATTTCTTTTTCACCACAGAGAAGCGGTGCCTCCAGATGACGTTGAATGACATGCTTGCTATTTAACAAGCGGTCATACCTTCGAGTTCCTCAAGGATGAGCTTCTCACAAACTGCTGCTCTGCTTTTTGAGGTTTCAAAGTAGCTCAGCAGAGACGGTGGAACATCATCCGCATCCTGTCGTCAGAAAGTTGGTCTATGTTAGTTTGGTAACATCACAAAAGGTTAATGTTAATGTTCAGTCTTGTATCTACCTAAACATCCAAGTGTGTTTTACTAGGCTCGTGGTTACATGAGAAAGTAATAACCTATATGGTCAGTGTGATAAATACAGTGATTAGACTCCCAAGTTGCCCATAATCCATCCATTATCTCTTGCCGTGTTACTCCTCAAGGCCTCCTTTCTTTGTGGTTTTGGGATGCATTTACAGAAATACATAGTAAAACTGTACAGCCCTGACTGATAGCTGAGTTAACTTTCAACTTTCACCTTTGACTTTATTGTCCCCCCAGGGCAACTTGACTTGCAGCCAGTTGAAACACAGATAGCACACTAATACTTGAACATAAAACACAATAAAATACATAAAACATACAATAGAAATATGTAAAACAAGCATTAAAAGCCATCACTCAAGCGGACATAAAATGGTTGACAGCAAGTAATAGCTGCTAGTTACTAGCTACATTAGCAGTCAATATCACCTGTCCAATTAACGTTAACAAATGTTAATTGAATCATCTTTAGTGTTCAACTTGCCGCCTCTTCGCGAAATGAAAGACTCTCTTCAGTTTCCTCAGTGTCAGAGATGACTTCCATATTCAGCTCCTGCATGATTGTGCCAAATGTCTCATTAGCATCCGTCATGCTTTTAAAACGTCAACGACTCGTTGGCACGTTTACACTCAGCTACCACCATTTGTCGTCGGAGTTATCTTAAGTTGTTATTATTATCCGCAATATCCATACTTGTTTATCTGAATAACAGGCTGTTCAGCACGTCGAGGCTAACTTAACATTTGCTAGCGCGCAGAACAAGTCGAAAAGATCCTTTCGCGTCTTGGAGACACTTCAGTCTCCATGGAAACAACGCTGTGAACTATGTAGCCTCGCTAGGGACAAACCGTGCAAAAGGCAAAGGAGAAATTTAAGCTTTAAATGTGTGTCCTTGCAACTGAGTTACATCTTTGCTTATATTTACCACCATTATTTTTGATTTATATATTATCAGTTCTTGCATTTGTACTTTTAATTGTTATAATTGAAATAGACCTCTGGTATTGATATTTTTTATATTACATATTGGTGGAATGTAACTAAGTACATTTACTCAAGTACTGTACTTAAGTACAAATTCAAAGTACTTGTACTTTACTTGAGTTTTATACTTCTACTCCATTACATCTTAGAGGCAAATATTGTACTTTTTACTGCAGTACATTTGTCTGACAGCTTTGGTTCCCTTTCAGATTACAAATTTTCATACTCTTCCTGTCCAGTGAAAACCATGTATCTCCACATTTGGTGGTTCTAAATTTGAATTTAAAAAAAAAAATGTTTCTTTATGAGTTGATTATCCTACATATTAAGCTAAATAAACTTTTTTTATTTTAGTTTAGTTTTTCTGAGCTCATAGGACAGCGATGCTACAAATATATGATGATCTTATAGACCATGATGCATTGCTGTAGATTAAACTACCCAAAAGTATATGAAGTAGTTAAAATTAGCACAACCGTAAACATCTACAGCAGTAAAACGCAACATACACATTAATGTAATATTAATCCAGAAACATCAGCTATAATAATAAAACACTGACTGATGAGTACTTTTACTTTTGATACTTTAAGTATATTTTGCTGATAATACTTACGTACTTTTACTTAAGCAAAGTTTTGAATGAAGGACTTTTACTTGTAGTGGAGTATTTTCACAATATGGCATTGCCACTTTTACTTAAGTAAAGGATCTGCATACTTCTTCCACCACTGATATTACATTTATATAAAATGTTGTTGCATTGTTTTCTGTATTGTTGTTTGTTCATTGTATATTCAACAAAAAAGGCAAAGGGAAATACTTAAGTAGGTTTTAGGTAAACATTCTTTTTTGGCCAATTTCAAATCTTTATAAATGAAAAGACTGAGTGTCATTACTCTCCTACAAACGTTTTAAAACTTTCCACACCAACTAGTGTTACACTTTGGCGCAATAAGCAACCTGAGAACAGCAAAGCTGTTTGGTTGGAGCGCTGCTCAGTGAAAATAAAATGTAGTGGAATGTCATGGACCTGTGTGGGCATTTTGGGCAGCCAGCTAGAAGGGGTCAGTGAGCCTAAGACCTTGTAGGTGAATCACAGGACCAGAAGAACAAATATGCGTTGGGCTGTGAACAATGCACACTTTTTCCATGGCATTTCTGATCACAAAGACCGGTTCCTCTCTCCCGTGGTGAAGTCACTGCACTCGTGCTGTACGCCTTCTCTTTGAGGAGATTCCAGTGGCCCACACAGGTTTTCCCATACACATTCCCAAGGGCTTTCTAAAAGGAACCCAGTCTCCTTCCTCAAAGTTTCAAAGAAGAACAGCATGTCCTCCATCCCAAACTGTTTGCTCCGGAGACACACTAAGGCCTGTTCTCCTTTCTCGTGATGTTCCAGGACGAAAACAAAACAACAGAATGGCGCCAGATCAGACTAATTTTTCCTTCAAAGCCCAAAACTGAATTCCACAACGACAATGAAAGGCACCACATCTACATCACTTATGTGGCCTACAAGGTCAACACCATCAGAATCTTCACAGGTCCGGCACGGAGGTGCTTTCATAAAAGTCATTATGGGTCAAAGAACAACTTCAGTCCTGAGGCTGATGGGCAGAAACAGGACACTTTGGTGCTTCCCCCGTTGTTGGAGTCAAACTGCCTGTCCCCTTATGTTTCATTAGGTCCTCTAAGATTCATTGACCAAGTTCAATTGCTCAAAAAGGCTCCATCAGCAAGCCTTGTCCACTCCGATTAGGGCCAGGCCCTTTGTCAGTGAGCAAGGTGTCCGTCGCTTTTGTCCAAGTGCACGGAACCCAGACAGCAGCCAGACAGGGCCAAGCTGCAGATTTATACAGCAGATTACGACAGTCAATGGCGGCTCCGGCCCAAACGCAGCAGCGGTTTGGATAGCATCCGTGTGTTTACACTGTCAAGGGTTTTCTGTTACTCGTCTGTAGCCATTATCTTGGCAGCCATTGGGCCTATCAAGCCTATCACTTCCATCTGGGGGCTTTGACGAAAGAAGGGATTGGAGGGAAAAATTATCACCACCCCAAATACCCTTTACCTTTCTCTTACTGGCCATTTTAATTGCTAAATGGTGCTTTTGTGCTGTTAAACGTTAATTTGTCTCGTGTGTAGACCTTGCTTAATCCATTTACCACATTTACTCACGGTGGATTTAATCACAGGAACCTAAAATGAAAATACCATCCAGAAATAAAATATTTCCCCATGCATGAACTCAAGATGACATTACAAACCCCTGTGCTGGAAAAGGGATGATTCTTCTCAATGCACTGAGCCAGATTATAGGCTTCTCAGTGTAAGGCGACTTGTGTGTAGACCTGATGGTAGTTTAAACATATTAGGTGCATGTGAGGGGGGAAATATTTAAGCGAGCTAATCCTGCACGAATGCCGTTGTAAGCCTAATCACTCTTATGTTGCATTCTTGTAGTTGGATGTCAAATCAAATTCTTGCTTGTGCGATCAATATCTGATGTTGGTTCTTCACAAATTTCCAAAGCTATACCTGCACAACATTGGTTTAAATTGGTAAAGTTCAACCAGTTCATCCTCAACACCCTCCTAAACAAGATTATCTGTCCTTCAGTGGGATGACAACAGCTGGGAATCGGTTGGACTTGGACACAGATTTGGATTGCCTTTCAAAGTTATCATTACGCTGCCAGTGTGACCTTAGTAAATCTAAATCTGCTTCAAATGACTGCGGGATTACCGTAATCAGAATTCCCCCTAACAAGCTGGGGGCTGGGAGTAGTCTGCTCCAGGTTCAATGAGCTACAGTAACTGGTCTCATAGTTTTTATTCATCATTTAGAAACTTCTTCCCAGTTATTTGTTTTGTGTAAAAAAAATTTTGCACACATCTTCTTTGCAAATATCAAACAGTCACATGCTGAGAACAGAATTTCCCCACAGGGCTATCAATGGTAACATTGATAACCAGGGGCAAAATGAAATGTGAGCTCCTTTGTTTAATTCAGTAAGTGATGGAATACTGTACATGCACAGAGAATATCTCAAGTTAAACTCAGTATTTTGTGCAGAGCCACAGTCTATGTAAAGACATCCACTGTGTAGAGGCAGAATGGCTCTCAGTGAACTGAGACAAACTGCAAAAGACACTCACCACCGGTTGTCTCAGAACATCTAATACAACATTTGCTTTTTAACAAAACACGCAGAATGTAGAAAAAATACATGAAATTATATTTTTCCTTTCTAGAAGAAGCTCTGATCACTGTATGTAGCATGCAGTAATATGCTGTTAGTAGGGAGTTAATCTTTGTAAAGGCAGAGGAACTATTGAACTTGGAACAGTTCAGCCATTCACAAGATTGCAGGGCAGAATCTGCTCATTTAGTATTTTCACACACAGTATCATGGTGTGGACCAAAACATTATGAATGGATATACCAGTTAAAAGTGTGACAGTGTGTGGGAGTTTGTTTTTTTCCTCACTTTTATTCAATTACATAAATATTACATCAGCTTTAGTAGTTGGTTGTTGGCAACTTTTCAGGAACTAACAGCCTTGTTTATAGCTTGATAACCAACAATTTATTAGTTAATCATATTGGTTCTGAGAAGTTTTCATATACTATATCAGAGGGTTTTTCAATCCACAGTGGAGAATGTAAGCCATGAATGCAGTCTTTATAATATGACTATAACAAAAGCTGGAGTGGGTTTTATGCTTGCACCTCTCTAGCAATGAAAGGAAGGAATTTACAACATTAAAATCACTGACATTGCTGTCACATACTGACATCTTTCATCTAATTTCATTCTTCCATATATTGTGAGTTCTGATGCTCATTGTATTGTCGTGCATGGAAACATCCACCCACATGGTGCCTAAGAGGGATAAAACAAACCATAAAGAGAGCACTTGGCCCAGGTCTGATGTTAGTGCTGTGATGTACTCTGTTGGGTCCCATGACTTGTTCTTGGCCTTGTGTCACAGGACAGTTCCTAGTGAGAGAGGAGAGAAGGAGGCTTTACTGCAGTTAATCCTCTCTTTGAAAAAGCATCTCCACCTCCAGCCAGCAAGCACCAGAGGTGAGCCTGATTCACATTACTGCCATTATGTTGTTGAAAATGAACTGTGTGTGTGTGTGTGTGGTGAATGTCCTGGTGGACTTGGATGTTGCTACCTGTCATATTGTCTGCAGGTGTCTGTCGGGCTGGGCAAGAATTCAATATTTTTGTTTATCGTTCCTCTATATAATCATGTTCTTACAAAATTTCATATCAAAATATTGTGGCTCACATGTGTAAACGATTGACATAAAATTAAATTTGTGGAAACTGAAAAATCTGCTCTTTACTCTTTGAGAATTTGGTCCTGAAAAACACTGTGGCTTGAATATGAGTTTAATCTTTTAACATTTGATTTTGAATCATTTAATACATACAGTATGATTAACATATGCATCCATCCATTGTCTTTACCTGTTTATACTTTGCAGGGTTGTAGGCGACTGGAGCCCACTCCATGGTCATTACATACTGGAATCAGTGCTGTATGTGATGGTAACACCAACAGGTCATTTATTGTGGTTTTAGACATTTTCTGATATTACCAGAGTAACTGTGGGGATCAAACTCTTTTACCAGAGTGCCACCGTAATAATGTCCTGTGACAGTGTGGCATTGTAGAGAAACTGGCACTGTACCATACTGTACATACACCAACACCATGAACCAACTGAAAACAACTATTTATTCCCATTACCACTAAAGTGCCATTATACTTTTGTGGTCAGGGTGTGGGGGCAAAGACTTTTTTAGTCATATCTAAGTAACAGGCCAATTGGTACAATGGAATATTGTGATTCAACCTATATCCAGAAATCTACATTTGCTATTGTTTTACATTGAGATTGAAGTTATGTGTCCATTTTGTTTGGAAATAAATGAAAGAAATATACAAGATCAGCAGTAACCTCTACAGATAAATAGATAAAGAAAAGAGCGACATGCAGAGTTCAACTTCATCAACAAGAACTCAAGATAAAACGCCACCACTTTACTGGCCGCAGTGTTTGAGTGATTGGCGGATCCAACACTGTTGGTCCGTGGATCTGTAATAATAACCTTGCACTGGTGAAGAGATAATGACAGCTCAGAGAATTACATAAGAGCACAGGGACACACAAGTCTTTGCAGTAGTCGAGCTGTAAAAAAAAAAAAAAGATGAGAGCACCAGAACATGACCTTCGCCAGGACTAGTACCAACAGCTGCACCTATATGGTACATACAAAGGGACAGCTTGGAAACGAAGGCCTCAAAAATCCCTTGGGTGAGAGAAAAACCACCCTCAAGTTACCCACAGTTAAAAACTAGGACACTTTGACTCAGACCAGACACAACATGGTGGGAGTAGATAGCAATAATCACCATCTAGTATTTCCATTCTTATTTCGCCCATCCAGACTCCAGCCATCAGCACTTCTCATGGCCTCGCCGTCTCCTTTTGACTCTTGTCTTCACTAGAAAAACACAGAAAACTGAATCAAGGCTGTCAGGGTGAGCGTCACTGTTGCCTCACTGTTGTCTTTTGTTTTATCAGAGCAGGTCTGAGCTGCACATCGCCTATCATAGCACACAGGCCTTTTCTGTTTTTCAAAGCAGCTCCCAGACAGCACATGAAATACACTTTGTTTCCCTTGGGTGAAAATGGAGCTTTTCAAGACAATAGCACACACGCAAGGTTTGTAAGTTAAGAAGTTTAGTGTGTAGCTATGATGTTATAAATAGTTAATCTAAATATAAATACATCATAGGATAACAGTCGCAGGATGTTACCTCTTTTTTGCACAAACTCAAAAGGTTTTTGGTTCCCAGTCCTGAAAGTTCAAAGTTCATCTTCCACTGTTTTACTGACTTGACTTTACTTCAATGGAGGTCACTCTTCACTTAATACTGGTCACAAAAGTAATAAAATACCCCTTTTTAAATATCAATCACTTGCTATTTATAAAGATAGCTGTATAGTGAGTTGGCCAATGGTAAGCTTTGACAATATAGGTAAAATTTTGGAGGCTGTAGTTTGTGGTGTTGAACTGTGTTGCATTATACAAAGAGGTGTTTCTGTTATTTAACCTACCCTCATTGATAAAAATAGGGTGGACAAAATAATAGAGACACGTATCAGTTTAACGGGATACAATTCAACAGAAACAGAGCTACAGCCTCCAAAATGAGTGTATGACTTATTTAAATTTTCATCTTAATACAATCATCCTATAAGGACAATATTTGGATGACATGAGAGTATTCTCACTGTTCATAAGATTTGTTCCCTTAGCATTTCTTTCTGAAGAGGTGAGTGTGAAGAACCAGGAGCAGCATCAAATCATTGATTCTCTCATTCATGCCAGCTCTGGGTGATTCCCATTGGCTGACAACTTGCGTCTCTGTGACACGGTGAAAACCAATATGCCTTTACTTTCCATCAGAGGTCTGGGAGGGGTAAACTCGTGACGGTCGGATGGCATCATGTTACCAAAGTCAGGGTCAGTTCATGAAGAATTCAACAGGTAGGCAAGGTAAGCCGCCATCTGTGACCAGCTCGGTGTTTACCATCACAAAATCAAAACAGCAGCACAGAACACCAAGTACCTGGTGTTCAGCAGTCCGTATAAATTAATCACTAGTTTTATTCATATTTCAAAACAAGGGACAAAGCTCAACCTAAGTTTGGTTATTTTTCAAAATGAACACAAATTTCACAATTGATAAATTGATGAGGAGTCTATGTTCCACAAAGTAAGGACATGAGAAAACAATAACATTTCCGCTTCTCATCACCAGCCTTTCTCTTTATTAATGTGTAATACTTTAATATTGGGTTATAATGCCACAGTACATCCACTGAGCTGTCACCCAGATCACCAACTGGTGCACGAGCTCCATCTGAGGCAGCTGTGTTGTAGATGGTTTAACCAGCTGGAAAATGACTGAAAATAGATTCTAATATAGAACATGGGGAGGCAATACTGACTGACTGACGACAATACCGGAGATGAGTCAGAGAAAGAGTCACGGCATGGTGATGGGCAACTAGGAAGTCATGAAAAAGGTCTTATAAAGGTCTGTATTATTATATATAATATCATACACTGTATGTGACAATATAATAATGAAAATTCAAGAGAGGCAAGATTATAAAGAGGTTTTGGGCTGTGACCTAAATACATCATGAAAGAATGGAACTTCTGCCAAATATCACAACTTTGAGACACCACCGATTGAGAATGACTGACTCCAACATTATTACATATTTGTAGATCTGTCAACAACATCAAAGCCAATATTCAAGACCTGTTTTTGGATAGTAAAGACTTGAAGAAAAAACACCTGTGTATCTTCTTATCTTTATTTTTCACTGCATTTTCATTTTTTATGATTATTATCTTTCATCAGATGTGTTGACCGTTTTCCCTCAGTCAGGTGGTCCACTGCTGCGACGTGAACATAGCATAAAGTCTGATCAGTAATCCCGCCCATCAAGTGTTTCGTTGGTTGACCCCAGATGACCTTAAGGGATAGGAGGTTTTTATCATCCTCCTTTCGGTGCTTCAGGCAAAGTGATCTTCTCCCTTGATAACACATGTCTGACATGCAGCACGCCGCACAGTCAGTCTGTCTTGTGAGCGAGGTCATCGATTCCATCATCATACTCCGTGAAGAAGGAGGCATTCATCCAGACAGACAGTGACATCACTGATTCCTTCAAGAATGAGCTGATTCCTACACCATCATCTACTAACACAAAGATTGATGCAATACACACACACACACACACACATACAGACACAGAAACACACACATCATTACACTCACTACCAGGAACCCCCCTGATATAATTCATGCTTGTTGAGTCATGATAATGGCTCTTATCAAATCTGTAAAAGTTTGGCCCTCGGAAAACTAAAACAAGAGACCTTTTAGCTCACTGATTTAAAATATTACATCAGTGAATGTAACTATCTCTTGGCTGGTCTACAGATGACAGAAACACAGTAAAAGAGAGATTGATTATGAGGCCAGCTATTATGGAGAGCTCAATAATTAATCTGTATCCTGTGCCGTTCATTCAAGATGATAATAGGATATGATGATGGGATATTAAGAGCTCATACAAAACACAAATGCTGATAGTATCTCATGGATGTTTTGGGTGGAGTACTACAGTGATATTAAGCTGTCATCTTTTGTTACTGAACTTAAATGATACTTCAGTTAGGACACCAGATTTTCCTAAGAATTTTAGTAATGGAAATAAACTTCTGGAGTTCTTTAGTATCGGCTCTGATTAGCGTCATTGTATCCATACTGTAAAGAGAACACCTTCTAGAAATAAGAGAGACCTACTTATTGAATATTTATTCACTTGGGCCTTCCTAACACTACCCTCAGAACATGTTCACTCCTTTATGTGTTTTAAAACCTTAGGCTATAACGTTGAATCAGGCTCTAAACGCTCAAAATAGCTCAACCAGAAGTTTCGGTTTACTAGAACCTTCCTTCTCTATTGGCAGCTTTCACTGATCAGACATTAGAGTACAGGACACTATTATCACTTTTCCTATCGACACTTATTAGCTACTTTGTCTGCAGTGCATTGAGCCCGAGCAGATACTGCCTACTGCTTCCAGATTAGACTGAGAGAGATTAGTTTCAGCAGAAAGAAAGAAATTGTATAATAATCATTATCATCACCATTTGCAAAATTTTACTGACTGGAACCTTTCATATACAGTTCAAGTAAATGGACTGGTGGCTGTCTAATAAATGCCTTTATTAGACAGCCAACGGTAGAGAGACATCAGGAAATAAGGGGAGCAAGAGACGGGGAATGACAAGCAACAAAGGTCCCTAGCTAGATGGGAACCAGATATGTTAAGGTAACATTCAGGCCTCACTGATCACTCACCAGAGAAATGGTTCTTCTTTGGCTCCATAGATTGAGCTGTAAACTCTTCTCCGCCTCTGGAGCCTCTCTGCCATCGAGAAATGTTCATAATCGCCTAGAGCTAGTGCTATCCTATTAGCCAAAGTTGCTGGCTGCTCTTCTCAGCCGCTGCTTTATGACTTGACAAAATCCCTGACCACAAAAACCCTGAATCACTCACAATCACTATAATACATAATGCCATAAATCCACTGCATCCAATTCCCAGTGGGTTAACCCAGGCTTGTCAGCTCTGTTGTTCAGCCTCAGCTCCTAGTTCTGTGTGTTCTGTTTGACTTGTTCACTGCATCTTCAATGTTGAACCAGCAGCAGAGACACCGGTTAGGTTTTAGGCTGGTGCTGATAGTTTCTGCTGTGACATTAAGCCACAGACCAACATCCTCTTTCATTTCCCATTTTTTTGTGCCTCATGAAACTACGGTGGTTTGTTTTCCCCGAAATGTGTGTTTTTTTCCTTCTCTGTCATATGAAAAATTTGCCTTTAAACAGCTCTGAAGCAAAATTATCATAAATGTAGTGAATAAGAAGTAAGCACATGGGTATTTTTAGCTATCCTGGCTGCATTGCTCTAAGGATGGCACTGTCGATCGGTCTGTCGGCCCACCTCTTTGGTCCAGACTGAAGCAGCATCTCAACTACTGGATTGCCTTGAGATTTTGTTCACACATTCATGGTTCCCAGAGGATGAATCCAAATCACTTTGGTGATCCCCTGACTTTTCCTCTAGTGCCACCATGAGGTTGACATTTGTAGTTTAGAGTCAAATATCTTGACAACTGTAGGATGGATTCCCGTGAAATTTGGTTTACACATTCATGTCCCACCTCAAGATGAATTTCATCCCCTGACTTTTCATCGAGTGCCATCATCAGGTCAACGTTTTTTATTCGACCAGTGCTTTAATTTATGTTAGCATGCTAACACGCTAAACTAAGATGGTGAATAGTAAACATTATATCTGCTCAACATCAGCATGTTAGAATTGTCATTGTTGGCATGCTGATGTTGGCATTTGACTCAAAGCCAAGCTGTGCCTAAGAACAGTGTCAAGAGTTTTGTGGCATTAGACTCTTAGTCTTGTTATCTCTAATTCATCTCATACAGGTTGTCTAAACACATTTTCATCACTGCACACACACACACACACACACACTATACTGACACATATTCCAACCTGGGAGCTGACCACAGGAGGCGATTTGCTCAAACACACTCTGTGAGGGGCAAAGAACAACCACATTTTTACAGCTTTTCTAGTGTTCAACACCCATCCCCAGTGCCACTGTCTGAACAGATGGT
This sequence comes from Oplegnathus fasciatus, assembly GCA_003416845.1. Classification (NCBI taxonomy): domain Eukaryota; kingdom Metazoa; phylum Chordata; class Actinopteri; order Centrarchiformes; family Oplegnathidae; genus Oplegnathus; species Oplegnathus fasciatus. Next base: position 912,731 of record NTHP01000033.1, read on the forward strand.
GATTATGCAATGATAATACATCTCCTGGTTTTTGAATGCTTGGTGGCAGGCGCCTAAATAATTCATAAGTAAACTACAGTGTCATCAGCCAAACAAAATACACATGCACTAATAGAATTAACATGAGAATTGGCTTTCTTTCACTGCTCTCAGGGTTTCTGTGCTTCCCTGCTGATGAGATGGAGGCTATTAGCAACGATCAATACATCTTCTACTTAGCTCTCACCGAGCTCCTGCAGAGGGGGAAAACTGCAGTGAGCAGGCAATATCCTGGACATTTTGTACAGTGAGGACAACGGGCTGTATTCATGTCCGGAGCACAGAGATATACGACACAATGCCTGAGATACTCTTCATCCTTCAACAGAGGAGAGTTGTAAAGAGCAGTGATGAGGGCTATGAAATGGAAGTAATAGGATTTGTGTGAGCATCAAATACACACTCTCACACACACATTTTGGCCTGGCAAAGACCTCCTAACAACTACTGTGAGATTTCTGTGATGATGTCCTTGATGCACCTGAAACACTGTGGGTGGATATCATTCCAGGCACAGGGGCAACTCAGGACAGAGACATGGGTGGTTTTTGTTTTCTCCTTTCCACCGTACATTTGCATGAACTCCATCTCAGTGAATTAGAAAGCAAAACTGAGCACAGATAATTAGTCCCCTTTTCTGTGGAAATTTGATTCATCAGAATAATGCAGCAGTAAAGCTATTCCTCTAAGACAGTGTAATTTCCCCTACCTTTTGTCAAGTTAGGACTTGTGTGTCCGAGATAATGCACAAAAATTATTATGAATCAATCAAGATAATTTTGACAATGAAGTAATGAGATGGATGATCCCCTAAGTTTCAATAAATGTCTTTTTTGTTAGTTTTTATCTGTGAAAAGTTTATTTTTGTATATTTTACAAAAGAAAATGAAAAAACAACCATCGACAAAGCATGGGAACGAAATAGGGTATACATGTCTTACTCTACTCTCTTTATGTCCATATTGTCCTTAGATTTCGAGTGTGAGGAGAGTGTCCTCATTGTTTACAGTGAAGGTGATCCATTTCTCCCATTTTCTGGGAAAGTTCTCCCACTTATTCCTTAAAGAAAACATCCGTTTTTCCATCACAAATATGATGTCCATCCATTATTTAAGTCAGTTTTTAGTCATTGCCTTTTTGATGGCAACCAACAACATTTTACAGAACAGTGATACAAGTCACTTCTTACTACTACTTCTTCTGTTACAAAATCAAGATACATAATGTTGCTCTAATTAAGGATTTTAAAACCAAGTTTCAGCAAGTTTCAACAAGTAAACAAACCCCTTAAGCCAAACAGTGTCATTTTAAAGCACATGGCCTACATGCAAAAAAAAGTGTAACTAAGACAGTTTTCCGTTACAGAGGGTTTATGTGAAGGTGGCACAGCAGAAGTCTGAGCCTGAAACTGCGACGTGATGGGGAGGTGAATGTGTGCACTTCAGTTCTCGCCTAAGACCCAGTTTCAGTTTGAGTCATACCATCTCACTGTGTTTTATCTCCGCTTAATTTAACCAAACAGCATCTCAGACACTCACCACATAGCTGTGGCTTGGCACGCGCTGGTCTGCAACCAAAAGCTGATCTGCAACCAAAAGCTGATCTGTGCACAACTTAACAGTTAGCACACTTTTCACACCACAATAAAAATGGTCCAGTCTGCAGTATTGTCACATAATCCAGTAGGTGGAGGAATTTATACCTTAATGTTCACATGTTCACATGTTCACAGGCCATCTGTATTTCTGAGTTGTGTCATTTTAACAGAGCAGGTGGTCCACAGTCCCTCCATTCTATCATATGGGGAAAATTTTAATTTATCCAATTTAATTTATCTAATTTCAGTCTTTATCATATCAACTTTGCAAGATGAAAGTCAGATGAAAGTCAACATCAATTAAATAATCCAACAAGCAACGGTGCTGTGTCTTTGGTACTCAATAACTTTATGGAATTTTTCGTGCTGCATTGCCAAAAGAAGTTTTAAAAAGTACAATATTTACCTAAGAATAGTAGTAAAGTAGAAGTACAAAGCAGCAATTTGTACTAGTACTTTAAAATGTAATTGAGTACAATACTTGAGTAAATGCATTTAGTAACATTCCACTACTGTCCAATTACTTTTGGCTTTGTGATATCTTATTAGGCCTCTATGCTAAAANAAAAACCTGAAAAAAACCCCAAAACCTATGTTTTCATAGTCTGAGATAAAGGCACATCAGTACATCTGTACAGTTAAGTAGGGTGCAAAACATCTATTTTTATTATTAATATTTGATCAAGAAAACTGTGGTCTTGTCTCTATGACAGCCATGTGGTAGGCCACTATGTAACGTCGAACCTTAAACCTTAGTTAATAACTTTATTATATAGTTTAAGACAACCAGACAGTTTATATGAACTAAATGTTGCACTTTAGAGAGACATGTGCCTCCTAAGGTCCAGCATGATTTTATTTTAATTTATAAAAACACTAACCTACTGTGCCCTTTCTTTTATCTGTTCATACATAACTACTTAGTTATTGTACTTATGGTCAGCAGTGCTTTTTTTAATTGCATATGTTTATCTATATTTACAGTAGCAGTGTGTGTTAGTATGATGTGTATGCTGTATTGTCCAGAGAGCGCAAGATTTTCATTGTATGAAATTGCCCTGGTGGCATCTTAACGCGCAGCACATTTCTTGAATGAAACAGAATATGTATCAAATTCATTTAAAGATGTTCACTGACATAACTGCATTATCTAAATATATAAACGGTATAGCCTGTGGATAAAGCAATATTACTCTTTCTTTTTCTTGATTTAGAAACAGATTCCCGTCTTGTCTGGGCTATATGTTAATTTTTCGCAGTAGAAGGGTGCGCGGGTGGACGACGCGCAGAATGCCGACCTTGACCAAAACCTCCTTTTTTTTTTAAGTGTTAAAATCCTAAATACAGTCTGCACTCCAATATGAACACACAGTAAGAAAATAAATCGCTATAATGTCCAAATATGACAAAACAATACGTATCCAGGAAGGGAAATGAGCGTTTATAAACAGAGGCACATTGCTTTCAGCCATGAGCCAGCCCCCTTGTAGTAGTGGAACGTACCAAGTACAACAACAGGGTGGTTGCAGAAAGCAAAGACCCTAATTTCACCTTAAATATTAAATATGCTGACAAATATAATACACAGTGTCATATAATAGAGATTTATAACTTGTATGCGGTGAGATGTATAATGGATACGGAGTGGGAACATGATCCAACATAGGTGCGTTGAAGGCGGAGCTCCCCTCTGCGCGTGCCGCGTCTCCGGCTGGGACCTATAGAGGAGTCACCGCACCGAGTCTGGAGCAGCACATCTTTCGGATTAGTTGATATAGACGCAAGTGATAATGTCTGCCCCGTGCATGTGCTCTCATAATTTCATTCCTTGAGACGCATCATTTCAGAAAAGGACGACTGTTATTCCACACCGGTGAGTACCCACCACTGCATCCTCCATGGGATTTATTATTATTAGGGCTAATGATAAGAGGCATGGCGTTTGTGTGTGTGTGTGTGTGTGTGTGTGTGTGTGTGTGTGTGCGTGTGAGGCTGACTGATGTACCAGTGCGCAGGATGTTCTGGCCAGTGAATGATGAAACACTTCACATGGATGTCATGAAGACTGGGCGGGAGGGAGGACATTAATTTATGCGCATTCCTTAGAGAACACATTGTGCCCGGATAAAACAACGAGCCACATGGCACCGGCTTATTTT
>NTHP01000033.1:921182-947101 GCA_003416845.1 Oplegnathus fasciatus
GGGGGGGGTTCAGCTCAAATCACGACCTCTCTCTGGATCCTGTCATGTTTTCAGGTCTGTTTTAAACAGCTCTGCGCACCCTGCTGTGTTCAACTGTAATTAGATTAAAATGGGGCAGGTGTGTGTGTGTGTGTGCTTTATCTGCATCTTTTATCCACCCACACCAGGAACCTATGTGTATCATGCATTCATACATGTGTATGTACATTATTGCCGCAGCGGATCAAACGTTTATTCTCATTATCGATCGATCTATCAAATTATTTTCTCCATTAGTCGTTCTGTCTATAAAATGTCAGAAAGTGGTAAAACTTGCAGATTTAAATCTCCCAAAGCGACATCATATTCAAATTGCTTGTTTTGTCTGACCGACAGCACAAAACGTACTCAAACTCAAGCAACTGATCAATCATCTCAGTGCTTGAAAAGCTTTTTTTTTAATCAGGATTATTCAGGATCAATACTTTGCCAAATAGAGCAAATTACATGTTATTTCGTATTAGTTTGAATAAATTTGACCGCAGCCCACGTAGTTGTAGTATCCTAAACCACGTTGTAGAATTAATGTTGTTCTGTTCATCCGTGGTGCTTCAACTGTCTCACTACTAAAATTACTGTAAGGTAATTGCATTTTGCTAGCGTGGCTGTAGATGCTTAGTCTTCTTTAATCTTGTATTTCTACCTTTAGTGACCCAAGTGCCCCTCTATCTGGCCTAAATGCCCCCCCCCCCCNCCCCCCCCGGTTTGTTCACATTTTGCTCTGGTGTTGCTTCAGGACAAAAAAAAGAAGTGTCTTTCATTTTTCACCCCTGCCATTTAGAGAATTTGTACCAACCAATGGCAGTGTATTTTCATTTTTAATGCACGTGTCTACTGCCAGCGCCTGAGCTTTAACACTTGCTGTGCCAATTTTTTCAGAAAGGGGGATAGTTTAGCTCGATAACACATCTGGTCAGAAACCTCTGGGCATCATCATGTGTTTTGTCTCTCAGTTCGTTTCTCCTCCATTCCATGATAAATTAATTCAAATAATAGATCATGAGGTTTTGTTGATATGGTGAAACAGGCATGCAAATGATCCACACCCTATATACGTGTGGTGCTGCCAAAAAACCATGGAAATGCCACTCGTCTAGACTGGATAAACCTGCTGTGTCACCTCCATTTTACTGTAAGTGAAGACAACGAGGAAACTATTTTAAGAAAAGATGAAATGCACTCTGATCAGGCTGTTTGCTTTCTCAAAGTGCCATCAAAGTGTTCGAATGTCCAAGGGAGACTGTCGAGGGTTTTAAAGGACAATGGAAACCAGAGGGGTTTTTGATGCTGACTGATGTCAAAGCCTCTTCCCAGAATGAACTGTGTACTCAGTGAACCAGAATTAGATGTTTTAATATTAGAAACCAGTTAGTATACAGTACATACACAAACACACATGCTTAAAACAACACATAGACACACACATACACACACATATTTACTTCCTGTCTGTGACCACTCCCATCCAAGCCAAACCTGGGAGGGACAGCAGGACTCAGGAAAGGATGTGAATGAACGTCCTGCCAGATGAAACAATAAACTCTGTTGAAACAGGGATGATACTAATCTTAAAAACAATACACCCATGTGGAGGTTTTGACGCTGTCATCAGTGACTCATAGCAAACATTACAGTACATTGGTGCACCAGTATTAACATTTGATGTGGTGGTTCAGCCCGTGAGTGGAAAGATAAAAAGGCCACAAAAGGGGATTTTCAGATCATCTTCATAGTTGAAGTGTGACTTCACTGTTGTTGGACCAGAAGTATAACTTCAAAAAGTGTGTTTTCATGAAAGGATTGGCAGGTTTTTCCATCCGTGGCCATGCAGTTTTGAAATGATGCAATAGGTTCTAACAGATTTCCGTGGTTGAGGGTCCCCAGACAGGAACTTTCATTTCACGCGAGGAAAAGAAAACCCTCCCCGCTGCATCATGTATACATGCATTGCCCCATATGTAAGAGGAAAATAAAAGGCACATTATTTTAAAATCTGCTGCCACTGAACACATCTAACCACCGGCCATTTCTTCTGAACAAAGACTTTTAGGTTCTCTCGTCCTCTTCCAACCATCATGTGCCTGGCAGTCTTACCACTCACGAGTACACTGACTGTCACAAGAGATGTGCCCCCCCTGTATTTTATTGCACCACACTATTACAGCCTGTCTTAATGTTAGTCATTTACCCTGAAACCTTAATTCTAGAGAGGAATGCCATCTTAGCAATGTCCCTGAAAGTAATCCCACTGTAATTTAGGTAATTTTAGACTTCAGTATCTTTCCTGGTTTCCAGAATTATTTGATTGCACCACACAACATGGGGGGTGTATTAGGTGGAGACACACAGATGCAGCTCAGCAGATGTGCATATAGTAATTTGTGTGTGTATGTGTGTGCATGTCACCGAGATAATGAGACAGACACTGTAAAAAGGCTGCTGTGTGTTTTTATGTGCTTTTAGGCAAATGTGTCACCATCAGGGGGACATCAGGCAGAAGTATAGTTCAAGTTTAGGAGGCCGCTGTGTTTGTTTGTGTGTGTGAGTTTGTATATAGCACGTGGCAGATAGAGAGGCTGTTGTGTGTGCGGTGCCCATGTGCTTGTGGGTTGCTTTCAGGAACTAAAATGCCACCTCTGTTATCTGATGACACAGTTTCTCTTCTTTGCGTGTCCTTCATCTAACTTGCCATCTGCATTGTTTTGACTGGCAGGAGCGTACCTGGTGCCCTATCTCATCCTGCTGATACTGATTGGCATCCCGCTGTTCTTCCTGGAGCTCGCCGTGGGACAGCGGATCCGCAGGGGCAGCATCGGGGTGTGGAACTACATCAGCCCTCGGCTGGGGGGCATCGGCTTCGCCAGCTGTGTGGTGAGTCTGACACTAGCGGGGCCTACATCAACTCTTTCATGACACGGACACGAAAGTAGAAGTGTAGCACAAGTATGAAGATTTTGCTGCAGCATTGTTTAAACAAGTCAATAACAATGCTACTCTAATGAATGAAATATAAGTTACAGTAAAATTCTAAAATAAAAAGTTTCATCACATAAGGTTTTGAGATTGTATCTATCATCTGAGACTATAAATAAATAATGCAATATTTAACAATACATGAATAAAGTTCTGGCTTGAAAAACAATCTGAGCCTAAGTTGATTAGATATTTAATTTTAGATGTTTGCATCATGTATTGTATGTTAAAAATAATACAACCTATTCATAATCTGAAACCACTTCATGGCATCTCTGATGTCTCATAAATCCTTCTGAGAAAAATGATTTGAAATACAGGAAGTGATGTAGTTTATGCAGCAGCACAACCTCTGTTTGTTAAATAAAGAAATAACTGCACAAGTTTGTACTTGTAACACAAGTAAAACAACAGTGCACTAAAAGGCTAATTTAATTTGTTAAAAATTAACACGTCTGGCGTGGGGACAGTAGGTGTTTTATTTTCAATGCATTGTGTTTGTACGTTCCTGTTTTGTATTGTCATTAGCTTTCTCATCTGTCATATCTGTCATGAACTGTAAACCTGTCGATGTTTAAATTAAAAAAAAATGAACAACACAAAACATGATACACGCATGTTTAAATAAGGCAAAAAGGGAAGAGAGAGTTCTTCGGTATTCAAGGCTTTTTTGTGACACTTCACTTGTAACAAGAAAGAGGAGAATCATGGTACTGAATATATGTAGATCAATGTCATGTTTGGTACTGTATATGATAAGAGTTGGTTTTTGGTTTTGTGTGTCTAAAGTTAGCTCACCTCTCTTGCCTGTAGGTGTGCTTCTTCGTGGCTCTCTACTACAATGTCATCATCAGCTGGAGCCTCTTCTACTTCTCCCAGTCCTTCCAGCAACCTCTGCCATGGCATGAGTGTCCACTTGTCAAGAACAAGACCAGTACATGTAAGACACAATCAGACACATTAAGACCAGATTCACTGACCAATATCATAGGCACCGTCTGCAGCCTAACTGTTATCTTGCTTTAGAAGGCTTGAAGGCCTCTTAACTACAGTTGATTTTAATGAAGAGGTGCACGACAAGGCTGAGCTGTAACATTGTGTCCACAGATGTGGTGCCAGAATGTGAGAAGAGCTCGGCCACCACCTACTACTGGTACCGCGAGGCCCTGAACATCTCCAACAACATCTCTGAGGGTGGAGGACTCAACTGGAAGATGACCGTGTGCCTGCTCATCGCCTGGTCTATGGTTTGCCTCGCCATGATCAAGGGAATCCAGTCTTCTGGGAAGGTAAGGATGGATTTGGTTCTCTGTTAGCCTTTTTAGTTTTCTTGGTAGTTTCTGCAGCACTTGCCCTTGTACCACTTTGGGTTTCCACGAGCAAAAATAATTGGAGAAAAGACATTTGAGCAAGTAGGGAATGAGGCACACAAGGACACCGTTTGTGAGAGAGGAAGAGAACAGAGGAAATGGCTTACTACAGCTGCAATCCTGGCAGCTTGGCCCAGATAACTACTCAAATATAACTCTTGTACCCTGGAAAATGGGGAGCAGCGACAGAAACAAAAAGGCCATTTCTTGCCAAGTGTTTTGGAAAATCCTCTCACACGTAATTAGCTCACTTTAAGGTAGAGGCTTAGAGAGTGCAAAGTATATTGATGCTTGGTCTAAAGACACTGCTGAGCGACTACTGTAATGTGACGTGACAAATTTTTCTAATGATAACTGGCTCAGATATGACCCCGAGAGCTCATGTGATCTTGTGTGGGATTTCTGGCTCAGCTTGCTTTATCTTAGCGCACCAAAGCTGACAGTAGCGTGACTAGCATCCGGAAGGATTAGCCCACTGGTTAAAGGTTGGCGTTTGCTTGCAAACTCGCCCCAATCCACCTCTCTTTTTACAGGTGATCTTTGTTATTCCACACTTTCTCATATCACATGACAAGCATTAGCTGGTGTACTTCCAAGGTCACAGTCAAGCTTGTGTTAATTGGGAAAATGGTCGCACTTTTTAATCTTCTCAGAATGAGCTTTGATGGGGAAGTCATTTGATTTTGGTATTATCCCCACTTCTTATATCAGGCTTAGGCTGGGTTACAGCAGAGTGTGGGGTCAAAATTAATACAGTGTATTTCATTGATCACGTTTTTACAATAAGGTCTTACAGAATTTGAATGAATTTAACTCAGTGGAATGAGTCTTTGTAATAGTACCAAAATCATGGGGACTTAACACCCAACTTTGCAGCCAAATAGGGCTCTTTAGCCTCTTTTAGCTCATTATTTTGATTTTACAGCGCATTTACTGTATGGATCAGTCTCAGCTGCATTCATCAACTGCTGTAGGCAACCGTTTCCAACACAAAAGCTCTGACAAACCCCCTGTATGCCACCTGCCCAGGACCAAACGGTAGAGACTCAAAGTTCGCGACCAGCTAGTGAAGAACGTGGAACATCTAGCAGCTAAAGACCCAGATGTTTTGCTCAGGAGTTGGTGGAGACCAAACTAGAAAAGAAAGTAAATTAAACTAATTTATCAAGTAGCCAGAAACATGACTCCAATGGGATGCTCATGTTGCTATGTGTCTGTTGTCTTTAGGTTATTAAACACTGGGTCAAACAACATTTTTGGTGAAAAGTATTGAGTTTTGCCTTCGCGGCTTGTATGTACAGCCCTATTATTAGACTGTAACTGTAGTTTTTTGTAACGGTGTGGGAAATCTGGCTGTCACCAGCTAATGAGTTTTCCCACCTTTGATCCAGACATTGTCCTTAGCTCAAGTCTTATCCCAACAGCTGTCTGCTGTCTGCTTGGCTCCACTGAGCCCTCGTCTTTTGCGCGGCATTCACCACAACAGCTGCAGACAAAACAAGATGGATGCCTTCAACAACAGAGGTGTTTTAATCTTGGTCTGTGCCGCGATGGTTTTCACAGTGCTAGACAGTCTCATTTCCCCTGTCCGCCACATGCTGCTGTCTGGCAAGAAATGACACTGATAACCACAGTCGTTGTCACAATCTCTATCACAACTGCCGCTCTCTGTCAGCGGGGTTGTATTAGAATAAATGATGTTCATGTTCCACTGCCATCATGAAAATAAAATAAATTGTTAAAACAAAGATATAGATATTATGATAAAGAAATAACCCCCAACCTTTGCCACCCAAGCTACTGCTTAATTGTACAGTTTAAGCCAGATGGTCGTCCTCCAACTACCTGGTGTGTCTGGATGGCCTTTTGAGTTGGCCAGAGTAGAAATGGGCATGAACTTTCCCTCGAAGGGGCCAGCTCGAAGTGTCTTTGAAGTTTAATCAGCACTGTGTGGTACAAAAGAATATTAATGGTCTCTCCACCCATGTTCACAAAAGCCTTTTCCAAGGAATATCCCTACTGCGATCTGCATTTCTCTCCCATTGGTGTGTGTGGGTGGCCGTGAAAGGGATCAGACCATTTTGGTTACCATGGTTATACGCGCTCTTTTGGCTTGGCTTGATTGTCAAGAGTGTGGCCAAAAAAAAAAAANNGGGGGGGCATTATTGGCTTATCATGGGGGAGAGAGGGGGCTTGTCGTGGATTTAGTAAAATAATGGTGAAATTGCATCGAAAGTATTTGAAAGTTGCTTTTAGGCGTAAAATAGCCTTTAGATTTCTGACACACTGCGTAAAAAGAATCTCAACATGTTACATGTCTGTCTGTCATCATGAGAAAATCTAACTTTTTGTATCAGTTTATGAAGATAACAGTGCAGTTCTTGGAACATGACCTTTGCAAGAAGCAAATGTTATCCGCCATGACACATAATCTTTCATAATAAAAGTCCCTTTTTTGGTTACAGTAGAGCAGATATCTGCTTATCACACAAAATAACAGCCTGTTTGGCTTTGTGCTGGCCAAGGCCGCGACTGTGTTCTTAAACAAGAGCACAGTGCTGGGAGGTTTAATCAGAAAAGGGCTGCAGCTGAGAAGAGTAAAACACTGAGCAAATAAATGTATTCCAATTATGACATTTGACTTTATATTTAGGGATATATATTGGTTTTAAATTACATATGGTGTCCAGTTCCTTGAAAAAAAATGTGATGTAACATTTACACTATTAACATACAGTATAACTTTGTATCTGTGCTGTCGTCAAGAAACCTTAAAACATTTCTTTGATAGGACAAACATCTCAGACAAAGAGTCTGAGTATTACAAAAATACTTCATGTTTAGGAGAATCACAGATCAGAAACTAGCCTTTTTCTGCCTCCAAGCACTGAGCGGAAATCGTTAAACTTCACAATCCTTGACTCAAATATATGAATGAACCCTGCTTTAGGGTGAGTTATCCCCTTCCCCTTTAAGACAAGACATTGTACTTCAGAGCTACATATGGACCACCGTGTAGGAGACGCAATGTCTCTGAATCACCAACCGTGCTTATGACTCAACCCTAAACTATCTCCCAGCGACTGCACACCCAAACACACACACACACACACACCCCACTGCCAGTCCTGTAAATCGACTTGTCACAGTGTAGCAGCTGAGTCAGGCCTCTCAGTCTTTAAGTATCACCTCGTCTACGCAGAGAAAAAAAAAAGAGAAAAGAAGAGGCCCACTTTCTAATTAGAGCGATAATTGGACAAAGGGTCTTGCACAGGCTCAGCAGCTACCAGTTCTGTCCGGGGACCTCGCTGATATTGGTTACACAACTTTCACGGTACATTAAGCCATCACTGCTCGTCACAAGATACACAGAAGAAAGGTTTAGAAATGTGTCCCACACTCGTCTCTCAGCTGCAGACCAACTGAGACCCTTGACAAGACGTGCAAGAGAAAAAAACAAAAATTAAAAACCAAATTTTCACCTGTGATGAAATGCCATCAACATTAGACAGAACTGCACAATTCGATGTTCCTGTCAAATGATCACGATTAGGACTGCATAGATATTCAGGCAGTAAGATCACACTACATGTATTTATATAGTTTTCTAAAGACATACACACTCATAGCCAACATTTTTTAATGCTACTCAGTAATCTAGAAACCCATGATATGAGGCACTGAACAAGACATCAAAAGTGGTCTACTTAAGTCTGTACTAGACTGGGTAAAACATACCCTGGCTTATCTTTAAACTAGGTCATTGGCATCAACAAAAAACAGAATCTAAATGCAGCTTAGTTGGATTTTTAGCATCTTGTGATTGTTAGAAACACATTTTGTCCTTATTGCTTAAAGTTTCACCTCTAATTACTGTTAATTATGCATCCATTGCTTCTGATTGTTTTTCTTCCAAGACACAGTGTCCCACACTCAGAGGAGGAGTGAGATCATTTTAAAACATGCCGAGTGACTTTGTTAAAGTACAGGCTGACTGCAAAAGTTTGGTGTCATTTAACAGGTTGTTTTGTTTGCTTACAGGTGATGTACTTCAGCTCCCTGTTCCCGTACGTGGTGTTGATTTGCTTCCTGGTCCGGGCTCTGCTCCTGAAGGGCTCCGTGGACGGGATTCGACACATGTTCACACCCAAGGTACGGCACGTTTCAAGCCAGCGCCTCTCTAAACTGTTTAAGTCGAAATTCAGAGCAAGGGTGCTGTTTGGAGTCAAGGTATTTAGCAAAGGGAGGGGTGTTTTCGTTCTCCACTTCACTGAGCACCATTTATTAGAAATGTAGAAACACTACTGTTATTTCCTATACTTATCATCCCCTACTGAACATTAGGAGCTACATCAGGACTTCTTGTATTATCAACCAGCCACTGTTAAATTGAATCCACTCACTGTTTTAAAAAAAAAAAAGAGCGTCTGATCGCAAAATTTAAATCTGCGCTGTAATTGGCCGGCTCCTCAGCAGCAACAGGCCAATGACACCTCAGGCTGTGGAATCATGTCACCATGGAAACAGGAGTTACTGAGGCTTTATGTAACCAACCAACCAGCCGAAGACGCTCATTCACAGCAGAGTCTGTCTGTCTGTCTGTCTGTCTCATGTGTCTGCTCAGTCTCGTTGGCTGACATCTTACGACTTCAAACGACTCGTTCTGCCACCATCTTCCTGGTACCTGCGGACATCAAAGTCCTGCTGCGTGTGTGTTCTGCGTGTGTGCTCAGAACACTTTGAGACCCTTGTAATGGAAACCGTCAAGATGCCAGCTGTCATTTGGCAAGATGGTACATCGGGGGTCTGCAAAATACAAACAGAAATAAATGTTTATATGTTAACTATTTAAAATAATAATAATAGATAATGGATTGTTAACACCTCTTTAAAGCAACTGACTCATGAATACTCATGAAGATTATTAGACCAAACTTCAACTTTTAACTTTCCAACTTCCAGCTTTAACTTTACTGCCCCCAAAGCAATTTCTGCTGGCAGCCAGCTGAAGCACAGGACACACACAGATTTGAGCATAAAGCATAATAAAATACATAAAGTATATATCAAAATATGTAAAAGATACAGTACTGAGGGGGTACTAATTTACAGGGTCCAGAAATGTAGAGGGGCCCTCGAAAATTGTTTATGATAATAATGTTAAAATCATGGGGGCGGGCCTCAGTACAGGGCCCAGTATTCCCTGCTACGCCCCTGAAAAGATATGCTAAACCCCTCACTCTAGCTCAAATAAGTGACACCCAACCTACCCAACTGTTGCTCTGCAATCTGCCATAATTTACAACATTTATTTAATCTATTTGCAACTGTATATTTATGTGTTAGGCTGCAAATATGCATTATTTACATCGTCAGTTTTTTTAAATTAAAAAATGTCAGAAAAAAGCATCACAATGTCCCAGAGCTCAAGATGTCATCTTCTTTGTTTTGTATAACTTATGTATTAAAACAAATCGTATACCTTCGATGATAACCCTTATTGTAGACTGTGTTACCAAACTAAGCCAAATCTGCCCGTGTTGTGTTTTTAGTTGGAGATCATGTTGGAGGCTAAAGTGTGGCGAGAGGCGGCCACACAGGTCTTCTTCGCCCTGGGCCTCGGCTTCGGCGGCGTCATCGCCTTCTCCAGCTACAACAAGCGGGACAACAACTGCCACTTCGATGCCGTCTTGGTGTCTTTTATCAATTTCTTCACCTCCGTGCTGGCCACCCTGGTGGTGTTTGCAGTGCTGGGCTTCAAAGCCAACATAATGAACAGCAAATGTGTCGCACTGTGAGTACAAGCTTCCACTCACATTTAGATATGTGTAAAGTGTGTTTCCTGTAGACCATCAAAGAGCTGATCTTGAAGTTCAGGTGTGAATGTAACTCACAGTCAAAGTGGCTCTGCAGTATTTTTATCATTTAGACGTTGAACAAGCAGAGAAGGAAACAGCTGAGAAAAAAGCTCTTGCAGAATTTGATCCAGTGATCTGGTTTAGACAACTTTACAGTCTCGGAACATGTTGTCTCTAAAGGATTTTGAAGTATGACGTTCAATTGATCGTTCAAGTGGTGAATCTGCCACCCTTATGGATGGACCTTAATGTCAAGCTTGACATGGGTAGCAACAGTAACTAAGAGGGGTGGGGCTTAACGGACAGTGAAGTTCCTGACCAAAACTTACATGTTGTGATGCTTAACCATAGCTTCTGCCCTTTTTTAGGAACACCAACAAGATCGTGGCGTTGTTGGGGAATGGTATTGATGAAAACCTGATCCCGCACCACATCAACCTTACTCAGGTTAGTCAGGTCACTGCTGAAGACTACCATCAGATGATAGAGGTCATCAGAGGGGTGAAGGAGGACGAGTACCCGAAACTGGGACTGGAATCCTGCAGCATTGAGGACGAGCTCAATAAGGTAAAAAAGTAAACGGGGTCAAACGGCAAGTCTTAATACATGTCCAGATATTCATTTAAACTGTTTAGTTACTTCTTTACTTAGGTGAATATGGTAAAACACTAACAACCAGACAAAAAAAATTTGGCATTGGCAATTATTTGCCAATTTTAGCTTAAGTTGGACTGTTTATATAGAAATGATGCCATGATAATCCAAATAACATACAATACAAAGAGAAATATTGTGAGCATTTTGTATTTTATTATGACCTAATACTGTAAATTCCCAAAGAAAAGTTAGGGCAAACAAAAAATGTGGTTATTAAAATGGTTGATGTGGTAAATTCAGTATCACGTACCTTTCCACAGCATCAAAGGGATAGTTCGACATTTTGGGAAATACATTTAATTGCTTTCTTGCCGAGAGTTAAGTGAGAAGATTGATACTACTCTCGTATCTGTACCGTAAACATGAAGTCACCGCTAGCAGCCAGTTAGCTTAGCTTACTGTAGCTTAGCACAAACGCTGGAAACTGGGGGAAACGGATAACCTGGCTCTGCCCAAAGGTAACAAACTCTGTCTTCCAGCACGATATATGTCATTTGTTTATTCTGTACAAAAACTAAAGTGTAAAAACGACACATCGTGGTTACGTAAGGGGGGTTTGTGCCGGACGATTTCTTGGCCGGGTGCAGTGACTTCCTAGAGTCTTGTCACCACCAGAAGCTAAGCTAATCAGCTGATGTTTACTGTACAGGCATACAAGTGGTATCGATCTTCTCATCCATCTCTCAGCTAAAAAGTGAGTAAGCGAATAATATTTTCCCCAAATCTGACTGCTCCGCTACTTAGCTTTTATGATGTTAAGCTGCTGTTAAAATCCAACACTTTCTGCTAATGTTTCACAATAAAAGCTTTCCAGGAAAGTGAAGGGATTATGCCTGCTGAACTGCTGAGAGGGTTTTAATGTGAAACAGATGAGAGTGTTGAGTTTTCATTATACTTACAAAACAGGAGAATTAGAAATAAAGGCTCATAAGATCCCTAAAAGTATCTCACACAAAAGTCACCTCAACTGGGGTAAAATAAAGGCCACTGATTTTTTACCTCTTCTTCTCTCCCCCTAACAGGCAGTCCAAGGCACAGGCTTGGCCTTCATTGCCTTCACAGAGGCCATGACCCACTTCCCAGCCTCGCCCTTCTGGTCCGTCATGTTCTTCCTCATGCTGGTTAACCTCGGCCTGGGCAGCATGTTCGGCACCATCGAGGGCATCCTCACTCCGCTGATAGACACTTTCAAAGTCCGCAAGGAATTTCTTACAGGTTAGAGAGACCTCTGCCTCTCCTTTAACTCATGAAAGGATCACACTGAAGCGACTGAAGCGCTGTGAAATACAGTTTAGATTACCACATTTTAAATCACTATGTAAAATGAGGGTAATTTTTACTATTTTGTCATCTAGCCTGCAATTTAAAGATATATTTGAAGGAGTTCTGTAAAGAGATTGTGATCCTATGGGTCATGCAGGTCCCAACAAATGTCATGGGTGTAGGATATATGGAGGCGGTTATGGTAGGAAATCTTGCGAAAGTGGGCGGATGCAGGATTGCAAAAAAGTCCCATGCAGACTTCTTGTATGTTGAATGTTGAGGTTAGCCTAATTCAGCTTAATCCCCGGATGTCTATGGAATCTGATGCAACTCCAATAGGAAATATAGTCTTCAACTTCTCCTTCTTACATATTTTCAACGTCTGCCTGCTCTCCTCCCGGAGAAGTAGTCTCCTTGCAGCAGGGAGTGAAGCGGAGGGAACATGTAACCTAATGTCAGGTGAAACACTACCACCTTTGTCCACACGGACCGCCGAAATCAACACAAAATGAAAAGTTCCACAGAGGTGCTTTAAGAGAAATGCGTATGTAATGTTGTGATGCCAGAACAAAGTTAAACTCTCAGCGATGTGGACTGAGTATTTTTCTATTTTTGCGGGCAGCTGCTGCTTGATTCCACAGACATCCATACCCAAAAGTAGCTATTCCCACAGAGACAGGAGTNACTTTAAGTACATTTTACTGATTATACTGACATACATAACATTTTCGATGCAGGACTTTTATAGAGTACAGAGTATTTTCACAGTGTGGTATTAGTACTTTTACTCGAATAAAGGATCTGAATACTTCCTCCACCACTGCACACCATCTCATTATTAGTTCAGGGTGAATTAAAACAGCACAAACTTTTTGACAACAAGTTTCTTCAGTGTACAGCGGTTTTGTGAGTGTCGGCCATTTTTATTCTAAATATTTTGACAATTATCAGATTTTTTTTCTCTTTTTTTTGCCTCATTAAGCTGCTTTCAAATCAATCTTTATCTAAAGTTCCCCAACATGTGGTGCTTTATTGGTGCTTTGTGTGGTTTCAGTGATGTTTTGGTGTCGTGACAGATTTCACCTTGTTTTACAGTGAAGGAGACAGAACAGCCTCATACACAGCTAAAGCAGTATAACAGGCAGACAGGCAGACAGGCAGGCAGGAATCAGACAGACAGGAAGAGCAGAAAGTTGAATACAATACAACACAGAGTTACATACATTTGCATTACTGTAGGAGTCATGTCTGGATTTTGTGGCGGAGACGACAGAGTTTGATGACATGACATCAAACTGTAGTTCTGTCAAAGAAGAAGAAGATACAGAATCTCCTCAACGACTGATCAGATCGACATGAAATTCACTGTAAATATTCACGGTACCAGAGGATGAATCCTACTGAGTGAAACTTCAAAAACTTCACAAAAATGTTTCTACGCTTGGCTGAAAAGTTGATGTATCCATAAAAACAAAATGCAGTAAGAACCAATTGGAAACAGACTGATATGAACAAATAAATGATGGCGAACATGAAGCATGACACTCAACTCACTTAAAATACTACATATAAAAATATTATACTATATATAAAAATAACTTACTATGTGTGAATATACTGTATATAAAGTACTACTACTGTATAGGCTATATATAAATGAAATACTATATATAAAAATACTATACTATGTATAAAAATAACTTACTGTATGTGAACTTTCTTAATCAGCTCCTCACTCTGGGTAATTAGGCTGTATATAAACACATTATCAGCCAGTTTGAGTTATTTCCTGTGACAGATTTCTTTGTATTTTTTTTTTAAATCTGTGCTCTGCTCAATATGTCATTGATGATCACATGTTTTTCATATGTTTTAACACAGGTGTCTCAGAAAAGACAACTTGAGACTCACCATTAAGACTTAACTTGAGCCTTGAAAGTCAAAGTTCTGACCTGGTAAAATCCTCCAACAATGAAAAATGAAGACAGCAGCGACAGGCGGGACTTGTATATTTAATTGTCCATCTTTGCATTGAAATGACTTGATCTGAGCTACAATATGCACAGTAAATATAACAAACAAAAAACTGTTAAAATCCAACACTTTCTGCTAATGTTTCACAATAAAAGCTTTCCAGGAAAGTGAAGGGATTATGCCTGTCTTCAACTTCTCCTTCTTACATATTTTCAACGTCTGCCTGCTCTCCTCCCGGAAAAGTAGTCTCCTTGCAGCAGGGAGTGAAGCGGAGGGAACATGTAACCTAACGTCAGGTGAAACACTACCACCTTTGTCCACACGGACCGCCAAAATCAACACAAAATGAAAAGTTCCACAGAGGTGCTTTAAGAGAAATGCGTATGTAATGTTGTGATGCCAGAACAAAGTTAAACTCTCAGCGATGTGGACTGAGTATTTTTCTATTTTTGCGGGCAGCTGCTGCTTGATTCCACAGACATCCATACCCAAAAGTAGCTATTCCCACAGAGACAGGAGTAGAAATATTTCAGCAAATGATTACAGAAAAGCTCCTCCAGAAGCAACAACATAACAGGTTTGATTAATGATACTCATGGCTCAGTGGCTGCTACACTCTACAGTGAACAGATGTGGGCCATCCTGCTGATCGTTTGACTCAAGTGGCTTTAAATGGGTCCCGTTCTACTTAAACACACTCCATTTTAGCTCATTTATCTCTACTGCTCTTATTTGAGTTTGGATGTTAGTCGGGGGGATATTGACAATAATTCATGGCACACTGTAAAACGCCACCACACCTACTATATTTACTACATCATCAGTATGTACAGTAACTAACAACCTGCTCCCCCCTTGCAGTGGGATGCTGCGTGTTGGCCTTCTCCATTGGTCTCCTGTTTGTTCAGCGCTCAGGGAACTACTTTGTGGCCATGTTCGACGACTACTCGGCTACTTTGCCTCTGCTCATAGTGGTCGTACTGGAGAACGTGGCAATCGCTTGGGTCTACGGGATTGATAAGTAAGTACACAACATCATCATCTGCATATTGTCTCAACTTTTTATGAATTGCTCATCACTTATAACTTGTAAAAATAAGTAGATTATACTTATACAAATGCAGAATCTAAACTTTTAATGGCTATTAATGGCTATTTAAGTTTATAAGTCAAATATTGTGTCAAATAAACAAAACATTATTAATTATTTGGAAAAAGAACAAAAAAATGCAGCCACAACAATTGTATTCTGCATTTTTGGCTGTTTTTTTCAAATATTTTTGTAAAACAATTTAAAAATCTAAAATTACATGTGTATTCATATTATACATATAAAAATGTGTTTCGAGTAAAAGTGTTTTATTCGACCATATTTATCGGAACAAAGGTTACAGTATGCTCATGCTGTACTGTGAGTCATTCCTATAAGAACAAGCTGTCACTGAAAGCTGTGACTTTAGGGTGGTTAACGCATATCCTTTGGCTGCCAAATACCACCATTTCGGAAGACTATTTTTGGAACCGCTGAATGGGGATATTGTTTGAATGAAACAATTTAAAAGGAGCCATAAAAGCGCCATGTAAACAGCATAGAAAGGCCATCAGGTTTATAAAGCAGAAATATAGAACTATTGTGAATTCTTTACCACAAACATTGATCTCATCTCCTGCTGCGTCGCTCTGTTTTCGCCCCCCCCNTTGCCGCCACTCTCCTCAGATTCTTTGAAGACCTGAAGGACATGCTGGGCTTTACGCCGTACCGTTTCTACTACTACATGTGGAAGTACATCACGCCCATCCTGCTGCTGGTCCTCCTATGCTCCAGCTTCATCCAGCTGACCATGACGCCGCCCAGCTACAGTGCCTGGATACAGGAAGAGGTGAGTCAACGTCTCCGGCTTGTCTCTCCTGGGACCAGGGATCAATGGGGGTGGAAGTTCTCCCACTTGTTAAAAACCTGGAACAAGTAAAAAGGAAATTAAAGGGTTCAAAGTAAATGAGGCAGTGGCTGAAAATGGGGGGAAAAAGGCAAAGTTTTCACTGATAAACACATGGTCCGGCATCCTTTAACCCTCAGACAATCAACAGGATGTGCAGTCTACCACAGAGGCATTCAAGCACCTGTTTGATCACATCAAGAGAAAACTAGTCATTTTAAAAGCTTCAGTTAGTGGAGCAAAGGCCAAATGGGACAAAGCGTCCCTGCATGTATTCCTTAATTTGTCCAGTGAGGCTAACACTTCTCACAGCTCACCAAAGCAGCTAATTAGCTTCACGTGCAGATGAACTAAGCCTCGCTGTGAGATGGATTTACCTTACCTGAGTGAACAGAACGATTGGTCATCGTTTTTCTTGAAGTGACTTTCTTGAAAAGACTTTTAATGCACTCAAAGTAGACACCGGAAATTAAGTGGTGAGAGCAGGGCTGCAACTAACAATAATTTTCCATCATCATTAAGTTTTATTTTTGATTAATAGATTAATCAATCTATAAAAATGCCCTTCCTCAGAGCCCAAAGGGACATCTGCATATTGCTTGTTTTGTCCAACAGTCTACAACCCAAAGATATTCAATTTACAATAATATAAATACAGAGAAAAGCAGCAAATTCCCATATTTGAGAAGCTGAAACTAGTGAATGTTTGGCATTTTCCCTCAATAAATTAATCGTTTTACTAATTAATAACAAGTAATCCTTTCTGCATATGGTGAGTACAATTGTTTCTCATTTCTATAGAACGGTATTACTACTTAACTTACATGAAATATAACATTAGCCTTCAGGGAAAAGAGCAGAGGTGCCATTTGACACAGTAAAATTCATATATTTAATGAATTGCTGTTATTTAAGCCGTCATCTACTGAATAAATTGATCAGGAAATGAGTGTCACAACCTGGGTGGCTTGAGGGAAACGCTGTTACTGGGCCTTTTCGTTCCTGTCATTTAAACTTGAAATGATCAGCACTAGGAAATTCAAAAATGCCATTTCAACACCAGTTACCAACTTGTTGTCTGTCCTCCAGGCCAAAGAGCAGACCTTGCGCTTCCCTCCATGGGGCATCGTAGTCTGCATCTCCCTGGTGGTGATGGCCATCATGCCTGTGCCCGTGGTATTTGGCCTGCGCTACTTCAACATCATCGACGAGAACACCAGCGGCCTTTCCACCGTCTCCTACAAAAAGGGCCGCATCATCAAGGAGAGCGCCCGGCCGGGAGAGGATGACGACACCAGCCTGATCCAAGGCAAGTCCCCCAGCGAGGCGCCCTCACCGATGCCTGGCAACAGCATCTACCGCAAGCAGAGCGGCAGTGGCGGTCCTGATGCGGACACCGCACCCAATGGCCGTTATGGTATTGGTTACTTGATGGCCGATATGCCGGATATGCCCGAGTCGGACTTATAGACTGACTGTATAGTAAGCCCTTCCCGGCCATACCGGCTGGCCACTCCCCCCCTCCACCCCTCTGCGTGCATTTAGTTGGCCGTATCATCAATGTATATTTCACTTGTACTGTATATTCTTTGTAGATATCGTAGCTGCTCTCTTATTTGTCGTCTCTGAACCTTATATGACTGTCTACCTTTAAAAAAGGTGTGGGAATAAACATCAACCTTGTCTAACCCTTCACCCATTTTCTTGGCTGCGTCCCAAACTCATCTCTAGCTCCTGCTCCCTCCGGCCTTTGCTCCCTCCTCCTTGTAGATGCTACAGGGGAGAATAGGTGTAAGCAATAAGGTGGATGCTCCACCAGGCCTACTTGAACAAGAATCTGCAAAGGAGGAGTGTGCAAAGGAGCGGGTCAGGGGGGTCAAGAGGTCATCTTGGGAGTGCACCTGCGTCTGTGGGCAGTGTAAATCAAGCCAGCTTCGAGTCCTGTTGTAAAAAAAAGTGGTTGTGTACATTATGACCCCTAACCGCTGGCCAACAAGTGCTGAGATTAGTAGCAGTGTAGCCGCTCTGGATGGTGTAACGATGCAAGACTGAAGAGATTTTTCTTGGTGAAAGATCAGGTCAACCTACTTCAAACAGCGAGAGGATGGCCTGTGAAAACCACTCCCATGATTGTTTGAGATAAAAGTGTGCCTAAGTAATTTATATTTGTTTATAGAATACATGACGGATGTTGTATATTTAAGGTATTCTGTAAATATAATATAAATATTATAAATATATTTATCTTGATAGTTTGGATATCAGAACACCATGTTTTTAAGGTTCAGAAGTACTTCAAATCCTTAACTCTTTGTGTCTTTGTTTTATACTAATGTGCTGTCAATGTTTGTGAGGACTGAGTCCTCCTTGTAAATAATTTTTCCATGAAATGGCTTCAAATGCAATGTCTTTTTTTCCCCGTCAAGATTAAAGGTCAAATATGGTCCATACCCTGAAACTGATGTTTACGATTTTTTTTGTCTGTCTTTTGTCTCATTGGTCAGATTTCAGGCTCTTGTCAATACATATTCCTCTGAAACATATGAAAAATATCTGAATGTAAATAATGTAAATGCCACAATATCCAACCACAAATACAAAATACTTAATGTGAAGAAATGAACTCTGGAAAGAATGAAGAAGCATAAAAAATCGGTAATTTGTATTAAAAAAAATCTGAAAATCAAACAACTAAAAATTTACTTATAAAGAAATAACCATTACACTTCTTCCACCCTGTCCCTGTGTTCTTTTTGCAAATAATGCTTTGACAACAAAAGAAACAGAGCCATCACAGTACATAAAATAGTATTTACTGACTTGTTCTATTTGACACCATCACAAACAGCAACTTTAGGTAACACGGAATTAAAAAATGTGCACAAAGCAGGCAACATTTGAGCAGTCCTGTGCTCTGTTTACTGATGTGGAGTGAATGAGCTCACAGGTAAACACACACACACACATAGACATGAGAATAAATAATCAAATATACACTTATAGAGGCTTTTTTCTTCCTTTGGCTTTCTTTCCAGTTTCTGTTTGTTTTAAAATCATACAACAGGTAAACAAACATCTCTATTCATTAGGAGCAGGAGGTCTTCCTGAACATCTGCACTGCTCTCAGCCCTGATAACAAACACAAATTAGACCATCTGTGTCCCTTTTAGAAGAAAAACAAATTACAAAGATTGTCTTCATCTGGTAAAACATGGCACATTATTTCATAAGTGTGCGTCTTCAAAAAACAATTTGATTTCTTTGTTTGATTCGTTGCAACGTGCTCCCCTCATTGGTTCTTGGTCTTCCAGGGTCAGTGCACTGGAAAGCATGCATGGCTGTCAGAAAATGAGGTAAAACATCCCCTTTAATGTGTACTGCTGACACATCCACTGGAGAGGTGATCCCTTTTCAACGAACGTTCTGTAAAAAATAATTAAAACAAAATGGTATTGTTATTTCTGCCGCCACTACTACTACTACTACTACTACTACTACTACCGGTTAGGGCTGGCCAATATGGTTGAAATCATCATCATTATAATATTACAGATATCAATTTTTATACATTATTTAAATTCTGGATACTGATATGTACCACAATGTGGCAAATGCAGGCAAAATCGCACATAAAATGAACAAAATGAAGTTCAGAGCAATCAACTATGTTCCACTTTCTGCATTACACAAGCCTCTCTTTATATATATATACATACATATAATATAAATAGAAGTATTTATATGTGTCAAAAAACAATTTTAATAACTACTTGTGTAAGTTTTCATTGATAGCTGGCTCAAAATCATTCATTTGGACAACAGAAATTTGTAGAATGATAACACGATAAGATCGTATCACAATATAACTTCATTAAAATTAGATAAACAATAATACTGAACTACAGAGAGCAACAAAATGATGTGATTTCTGGCTGCTAAAATCGCATTGCTTGAATAGGTGGGAGATGAACTGCGTAGCTGTCAAAGCTGCGAATGAAGGAGCAGCGGAAGGAGAGTGGAAACAGTAGGAGAGGGACGAACAATGACAGAAATAAGCGCACATAAATGGGTTGAAGTGTAAGCAATGAAAGGAGTTGAAATGGTAAGTTAATATGTTACCAGTGAAATGAGCTTAAGTGTACAAAAAGGAGTTGAAGTATGACGTGTTTATTAGCTGAAAGGAGCTGAAGGGACAGGTGGTTCCTGGCAGTTATTAAGCTAGTAACAGGTGGTTGCTAAGGTCACTGTATGTGGTTGCTATGGTGTTCAAGATGGATGCTATGGTGTCGCTGAGTGGTTGCTAGGTGGTTGCTGTAGCGTCCNTAAATCCTGATTGGTGCAGATAAGTACGTGACAACTGAGCCCCGCTCACTTCAAACTATTGAGTCGAGCACAGAGAAAAAATATATGTAGAGAAATCTGAGAGTAAAATAACCAAAACTCTTCTAACTTTGGCAGAACATAGCATTTGTGTACAACATCGCGAGATTTCACTCTTACCACTATCCAAACTGCTACTTTTAACAATATGGCTATACCGGCAGCATTATTAAATAAAAATAATAATATTCCAATAAGATTAAATGAAAAAAAACAGACATGAATTGAAAAGCGGGTTGTAAAGGGAATAAAATACATACATACAAACGTGTGGGCTCAGTCATGATGGAGCTGCTCTCTCATTTTGGCTGCGATCTGCTCTCTTTTCTCGCAGTGTTTGTTCAGGTCTTTGACCTCCATCGGCAGTGTGCTGTTCCACACCATGAGCACAGACTCCTCGTCTGAGAGCAGAGACAAAGTCACACTTCAGACCAGTGCAGAGAAACTCACACAGCGGGACGACTGTTTTCGTGAAGTGTGGGACAAACAATGAACCATCAGACTCACCAAACTGACTCTTGTCTTGTGGGAGTCTTCTGCCCAAAACCAGCACCACATTCTTCCAGTTTAGTGTTTCTATTTGTGAACAAAAGATCTGTAATCACTATCGACACGGCACAGAGGCTTGACAGAAAGACACAAAAAAAAATAAATAAAGACTGCGGGAAAGGAAGACACACTGATGTAGAAAAAGAATGATTCAATACGCGGGCAAACTGTGAGCAACATGCTGGGTCGTTTCACACATTTATCGACACAACAACAGCCCTGACGGACCATGAATCACTATTAAAGAAATCCAGCCGTACTGTAGTATTATGTTTGTTTTTTACTGATTCAGCTCCCTTCCTGTTTGTGTTTATTCATTTTCCTACTCCCTAAGTGTTTGCACTGCTGCATTATGTATGCCTCTAATTCACTCTAAGCTCAAATATGAGAGTCTGCTACTTCGTTATAAACCCAGCAGAAAGTAAAAATAATTTCTTAGGGCAAAATGTTGCTGGATTAATAAGTTAATCTCGAAGCTGTGGCACAAAGTGACTGAGTGTGTTTGCAAGTCTGAAGTTATCAAACGGCACCTGAGCTGCCTAACGTCCTGTGATTATCCCCATCTCATATAAAACATTAACACTTACGCTAATTAGGACAATCATGAGGGTGAGGATGATATTAGTTAGCAAAATCCCTTTATATTAATATATATTATATAATAGGCGTCCGTATGGACTCTTTATCCGAAGAGGGAGCTGTTACAGCTTTAGCAAAATCATTTTTCCTTATTAATATGCAAATTTAGGCAACATGGCGCTCCAAAATCCAATAAGATCATTTAGTATGTATGGGGTGCCTGTAGGAATGAGGTTTCTGTCACAATAACTGTTCTGCAGTTAAGAACACATCCACACAAAGACACCATGACAACATATCTTAGTGACTTGCACATGAGGCACCATGCTGGCATGACATGAAAATGAAACTAAATAAATATTAAATGAATAAATAACTAAATAAAGGCGTAAATGTTAAGCACCCACCTATGAGTGCAGAGGCGATGCAGCGGATGGAAACGCAGCGGGGGCCGATGACCTGCAGCGCCTGGTGTTTGGAGAGCTCCAGCAGCAGCAGGTGGCCCCCTCTAGTGCCAATCCAGAGAGTCGCAGCACTCTGCACCAGCAGGGCCTTCACTCTGGCCCAGGAGGGAGCTGCCTCAGTGGGCAGCTCCGCCTCGCTGCCCTGCCTGCCTCTGCAGCTAGAGTCGTGTCTGCAGGGAGAGGAGTCATTAACATTCAGCTATAGACTATATTATAGACTGTTATTGTCTATTGATGCACAAAAATATGTTGTTAGGCACCAAGATCCCGTTTCATTTTGGAGACTTTTTTAATTGGTAAGTGCTCAATGATGTGTTTGTGTTGTTTCTGCACAAATTTCTGCACATTTCTATAATGTTAACTACTTCGTTTATTCATGGCAGGAAACAACAGTTTCTGATAGTGAAAATGTAAAACACAACCCTTCCTGTGTGGTATGATAATCTGCATTCCTGCTTTGCTTTCAAGAAACACTTACATGTTCAGACATTCTTACTCTAAAAACAACAAAACACTATTAAGTACAGCAACATGGATGACACTGATCAATGAATTTTGAGGTGTAACCGTGGAACAAGCTTTAATTTACAGGCAGGCACAGGTCAGAGCCACTGAGCCCTGATAAAAGATATATTTCTTTGTGTGCGCGAGTGTGTGTACCTGATGATCTGAGCACAGTCGATGCAGTCCACCATCCTCTCGCTCCTCTTATCCCAAACCTCGACAGTTGGCGTCCCGGCTTTGCTCAGGTAAACATATTTGTCCACAACCATTCGAGACAAACACGCTTCACCACCCAACGACCGCTGCTGCCTGAAGGGCGCACACACACACACACACACACAAAACTGTACAGTTATACCAATGACAATGACACAATGACTGATCTTAACTTTTAACTCAGGCTTCACTTTAATCTAATCCAAAGTCTACAAACATTTTTTTCTAACCTTGTCAAATCATTGATTTATGATACACAAGTTTTTTGGAATTTATAACCTTTTAACGCAGGAAACGGTTATAACTCCAAAGTGAAAAAGCATCAACAGTTTGAGCTGATTTGAACCAAAACCTCCTCTTTCCAAACCCGTTTACCTAGACCTTCAACTACAAGCTGCCTCTCATTTCCCTACATGACAGGGACTCACTGGAAGATGAGATTTGGTCTCGTGTCGATGGTCTTGCAGACGTCATAGTCGGCCGTGAAGGAGAGGATCTTGGTCCCGCAGCCGGCCCACACAGACCTGCTGTCCAGCGAATGCACCGACTGGCCCAGAAACATGACAGGCGTGTTGACGTTTCCCACAGCGAGAGTTTTGACCGGCTGCCCGTTCTCCTGCTGGGAGGAGGAGAACGAGAAGAAAGTGAATGACCAAACTGCTGCTGGATATCAGTATCGTACAGTCACACTGTGGGAGGACGAGGTGGGAGTAACATCTGAGCAAAGTGTCAGAATATCAGCGTTTAAACAAAAAAATAAGTCATCTATTGGGAACAAACACACTGGATGTTTTATTTAATATCTAATATTTACCTCGAGTACAGAGTCCTCATAAACAGTGAGGATTCCATCAGCTGTCCCAACCAGCAAGTAATTCTTTCTTTGGCTGAAAAGAAATAAAAAACATCCCAATGGCTTTATTTATAAAAAGGTTGCAGATTCAGCATAATTATCTTGTTTTATACGTGCGCGTACTGTAATGTGTCGTTTGCAGATCTTCTAGAAGATTTACACAAAATGCAAACTGTGGGGGAAAAAAACTGTAAACTGTAACAGAAGTGACAAAGTTAATGTAATTTCCTGGACTTCTAACAATATTAATAATCATTCATGTGGTTTCTACAAAATATCCTTCTTCAAACAGCCCTAAATAAAAGAAATCAAATTAGCAAAACTGGAATGTATCCACATGAAAATGCTACAGATTATTGTTGTATTTCACAAGAAGCTATAAACAGCCATAAACCCTCTCTGAATAGCATTAGTAATATGAAATGAGGTCTGCTGATGGGTCATTTTAACCTCAGGGCGCCACAGAAAGTAGCCTGACTTTTTCTCTGGCAAACATGCGTAAAAACTTGTTTGGCGCTGTGTTTTAATAGCACTTGATGTTCAAGAGCAAATTTAGTCCAATTTAGTGTTCTGCAAAAATTGCCAACTTGTGATACTGATGGTTGGATTATGAAAGATCTCTGGCCAGATTCCTGAGATATCCATAATCCTCAGATGATGATTGCCCAAATATTTAGCACACCCTCTGATTTACAATATCCTCTAGCACCACTGTCAGATCAAAATTTCCTCGTGACTAGCCATCTCTAAGATTATTTGCTGGATTAAAATTTGCTGCAGATATTCATGGTTTGTAGAATATGAAACGTTTTTGTGACCCCTGACTTGATCTAGTCAGGCCAAAACTTTCCTTTGTCGCACAAGAAATATCAAAATCTTACAGGCAGATTACCATGAACTCCACAAAGCACTAAGAACTTCATCTGAAGCAGCAGGAGGTTAAATTCTCCACGAGTGGAGCATCAGTTTTTGGTGTTTTTACAGACACTTACGTGCGACGAGGATGTACATGGAAGTACAAGGAAGTGACTGCATCTGTGACACTCTGCAGGTGGTGCCAAGTCGACGTATCTTCAGTGCTGATCACCACTAAGGAGCCGGACTGGGTGCCTGCCACCAGCCAATCACAGGCCTCGTTCGGGATTTGGACGGTCACAAGACACAAGACGGGACTGGTGTCAATCTCCTGTAGGAGTAAGAGAAACAACCTGTGAACAAGTATGACGTGTGCTTGCTAATAATAACAGGCAAACATGTCACAGAAAGAGTTGAACAGTTGATAAGAATAAATGAACTGACTGTGCACTCATGTCACTGTGTTTGTATGGTACTGTAGAAAGCCTGCTGAACGCTTCTCCAGTATCTGTGTGGCAGGTGGTTTCCCACAAACACCAATACATATTATCAAAGTGAAAATGTATTCTGCAGTGACAATAAGCCTGTTATAAAACAGGTCAGACTAGTCATGACCCATAACGCCACACGTATAAGCGAAGGAAGACAATTCACTGCTTTATGTGACATAATGACACTATTGTAAATCCAAACAGCCATCCATTGATGGCACCTTATACCTGGTCACCGTCTCTTATACTGACTTATACTTCACATGGCTGCTCTGCTCACAGAGTAAATGGTTATTGGCACACAGAGACATGAAAAAATGTACATCTTGAATGAGGTAATCCAACCAGATGTCACCTGATACTTCCTCATAGTTAAGAGGGCCGAGCATAACAGAATGAAACCATGAGAAATTGCAGTCTGGAGTGATGCCAACATTAAGATATGATTTTAAGTGTGAACACCAGAGAAGGTGAATAACAGCTCAAGTCTGTCCAATAAAACTTCTTTAGTTTTTGTTAAAAGGTCCTGTTTCACTTGTCATGAAAATAAAACCAAACCAAACGTGGAATCAAGAAAATATCCAGTCCCGAAGTTAAGAGTGCCTTTGGTACCTGTGTAGTGACTGTGTTGGTGTCCAGGTCCACAGCTGTGATGAGGCCAAGTCTCTGGGTGCTGCTGCCTCCACCCAGCCAGGCTCTGTGGCTGTTGGAGGGGTCGTCACCGCCGTCACAGCTCACTGTGAAGCACTCGGCGTTGAACGCCCGGGGAACCACCAGCTCCCTCATCAGGCACAACATCTCCCCTGAATTCAGCCTATCAAACACCTGCACGCATTACAGAAGGCACAGATACTTTTTAACTGTGTGTTAAAGCGGCTCTGAAATCATGAAACATGAAACTAATTAACGCCACTGTGTGTATTGCTGCATTGCTGTCTGCCAGTGTCTTTTTTTTTT